>PVJH01000378.1:173561-295228 GCA_004026705.1 Nesogale talazaci
AAGTCCATATGCCCGATACCAGTTTATAGTATCTCCTTCCAACTCAGGAAGTCACAGGCCAGTGGATGCAGAGTTCAGGCACTGGCAGAGGTCTCCCCAGGGCTCCTCGCTTCCAGGATTCAGTGTCCATCGTCCATCAACAGCATCCAGTGCTGGCAGAAGCAATTCAGCACTGGCAGGGGTATCCATATGGCCTCTCCAGGTTCAGAGGTCTGGTTCCATTAGGGCAAAGCTGTGTGGCTTCTCCTCCGGCTCCTCAGATGCTCCCATCTTGTCTTGTCCATGATTTATCGTCTCTGAGACTAACTCCCAACAATTGGGGAGATAGCTTCTCATCTCCACGAGGGAAATGTCACGAGATTTCCCAGAAGTCTCAGGAGAAAGCCAAGCCCACACGGAGGCCTCATTGGCTACTCAATGGCTATCTCCAGATTAACAGGCTAGACTCCACCCCTACATCTCATCATGAAATTAACATAAGCACATGACTGCCACACATACGTTCACCCAGTGTGTCAAGCACATTTGCACATATACTGCTATCATCATTTTCAAAGCATTCTCTTTCTACTTGAGCCCCTATTATCAGCTCCCTATTTGAGACTGTAACTGTTTACAGAAATAGAAAGTCCCTTCTTTCACCCCAAAAGTGGCTGGTAGTTTTGAACTGTTGACATTGCAAATTGCAACCCAATGAGTAACCGCTATGCCATGAGGTGAGAGTGGGTTTGGTTTTGGAGTATTAACACATTGAAAGAAATAATTATGGCAATGTATGTACAAATGTGCTTGATACAATTGACATATGGATTGTTAGAAGAGTGGTAAGACCCCCAAATAAAATGATCTTTTAATAATGCATCTATATATCCCTGTATATATTGATATATAGAGGAGTGAAACAGAATTACAAACCCAGAACCTGACTAGAGAAAAAGACAAATAATCAAATTAAAAAATGGGCAATAGATATGTCACCAAATAAATAGACATCTCACCAAAGGAGAAATAAAAGTGGCCAATGATAACATAAAAAGATGTTCAATGTCAGGAGTCATTGCTATTGTTCAGTGTTATGGAGTCAGGTCTGATAAACAGAGCAACTGTAAAGTGTTTGCTTTTGTTGTAGATAGGGTCAAAGTACTCTATATTACATTGAATACACTTGTCAAATCTGTGATTCCATTCTTGGAAACATTTTTCAAGCTCATCTGTTTGAAAAGCTGACAGCACCTCCCTTGATTTTCCTTCACCTCCTCTACGTTGTCAAATTGCTGTCCTCTCATGTTCCTCTTCACTCATGGAAACAAAAAGAAGTTGCATGGAGTGAGGTCAGGTGAATAAGGTCCACGGGGCAAGAGAGGCAGGCTGTGTTGTTGTTTTTTTGCCCCAAACTGGTACACCATAAAAACAAGTTCATAACACTTGTATTTCCATTTATCTGTAATCACTTGCTATCGTGTATAGATAAAAATTAGCAAGTATATCGAATATGTGTGCAATATGAATTATATGCATGAAATAACAGATGTGTAGAACTCTACTCCCGGAAACTACAGAAAACACATCTTTTCAATACACAGAATCCATTTAGAAAAATTGACCACAGACTAGATCACAAAGTAAGTTTCTAAAAACTTCAGAGATTGAATATGCAGAGTATATTCCCTGATTTCATTGGTATCCATTGCACTGGAAAGCTATAGCTAAAAAATTACTCAAAAATGTGTGTGTTTGAAAATTAAAAATGTAAATCTTTAAAAAACACATGGACCAGAGGGAAAATCATAATAGAAATCATACTACATTAGTTTGTATTTCAAACTGAACCTTAGGTATAAAATCTAATATAGCATAGATAGATTTTAGGAAGAAGTTTATATGAACAATGTTGAATAGAAAAGAACTTGAAAAACACTCATTTTAAAAAGGTGCCAAAAGAAATATAAAGAATGTAAAAAGAAAGAAGATCTAAAAATAGGAGTAAAAAAATCAATCAAGTAGAAAACAAACAAGAATCGAGTAAGATTCTTGTAAAAGGTCTGACAAGTATCTAGTGAGAGAGATCAAATGTAGAAAAACAAAGGCTGAGCCCTGGTGGCATAAGTGGTTGAGTGCGGGACCGCGATCCATGGGCTTGGCGGTTCAAATCCAGCGGCGGCTCTCAGGAGCGGCACTGGGTAGCGCCCACGACCACCAGAGGCAGTGATACCCTAAAAAAAAAAAAAAGAAAAAAGAAAAACAAAACAAAAAAAGAAAAAGAAGTGTTGCATCTTAGAATTGTAGCAGGGATCATTATGCAGAGTGATCAAGAAGACTGGCTAAGTTTCTTGAGTGAACCAACACATAAGGGCCTAGTAAAATGCATAACAGTGTTACTTACCCATAGGTACTCTCCACAATTATAATCAGTTTTGGAATTTTCAAGCTTCTGATGAAATAGTAACGAGATTGATATAAAAGCCTACTTACATGATCTCTTCCTAGGTCCACGTCTTGATACTTAAATTATAATTAAGCTCAGGTTATTCTTAGACATAAATTGTGCATAACACTCTTACCCAAGCACAGTGCAATTTCCATGGTCAAATTTGAAAGTGTGGTTTGCAATGTTCCTGGGCTCTGAGATCTGAACCTCCTGCTTAATGCCAAGAACATATAGAGTAGGTGATGGGTATGACAGAGGGCATAGAATTGGCTACAAAATAAATAAAATCAATTACCATGATATCTATTTTATAGCTCTAATAATTTTTTAATTCTGTTATCTTGTTATGCTAATGTGGCATTTAAAATTATTTATACATTGTGTCAGTCCGGGTAGGCTAGAGGAACAAATTTCATAGACATGCATGTCGATATAAGGAAAAGGTTTATATATAAGAGAAATAGGACATTAAGAAAGCATCCCAATCTAGTCCAGTACAAAGTCATAAGTCCGATATTAAGCCAAGATCAGTCTATAAAGTCTCCTTCCAACTCACGATGTCACAGGTCAGTGGTTGCAGAGTCCCGGCGCTGGCAGGGGTCTCCCCATGGATCCTCACTTCCAGGGCTCAGGGTTTATCAACAAAAGAAGCAACTCATCACTGGCAGAGGTCTCCATGTGGCCGCCCCAGCTTCAGAGGTCTGGCTCCATCAGGGCAAAGCCGTGTGGTCTCTCCGCCAGTTCCTCCAGCTTCTTGGAGGCTGCCATCTTGTCTTCTCCGTAATTCATTGTCTCTGAGACGAACTCCCAGCAACAGGGGAAGATAGCTTCTCATCTTCAAGAGGGAAATATCGCGAGATTTCCCAGAAGTCTCAGGAGAAAGCCATGCCCACACAGAAGCCTCATTGGCTACTCAATGGCTATCTCCAGATTAACAGACTAGACTCTACCCCTACATTTCAATCATAAAATTAACATAAGCACATGACTGCCACACACATCACCACATTATCTATTAGAAGACTAAAATTCAAGACACCTAAAATACAAAATGCTGGTAAGACTGTGGAACAATGTGAACTCTCACTCATTGCTGATGGAAATACAAAATGATATGACCATTGTGGGAGAGAGTCTGGATGTTTCTTTTGAAGTTAGACATAGATTTACTATAGGAGTCATAGTAATGCCCCAACATATTTACTCAAATGAGATGAAAATATATGCCCACATAGAAACCTTCATACCTATGTCTATAGCAGTTTTAGTCATAATTGCCCCAGATTGGAATCATTCAAGCAAAGTGGTACATCCACATAAAGAAATATGAGTCTGTGATAAAAAGAAATGAGTTATTAAATCATGAAACAATTTTAAAAGCATATTGTTTAGTGTCTCAAGTTAATCTGGAGAACCTACATCTTGTATGATTCCAACTGCATAACCTTCTAGGGAAAGATAAAACTGTAGAGATCGTGAAAAGATCACTGGCTGCCAGAAGTCAGGGGCAGGAGAGAGACGAAGAAGCAGAGCACAATTCTATTCTTAGGGAAGTGAAACTGTTCTGATTGATACTGCGATAGTAGTTGCAGGCTACTGTGTGTCATCAAAATCCACACTGTGATTGTACAACACAAATTGTGAACATTCATGCAAATTATGGCCTTTCGGTTAATAGTTTGACAGAAGTAAAAAAGTATTGCTTCTAGAATTTCCGGCTTATACATGCATGGGTTTATTCCCAACAAACTATTTTTACACAAGCCTCTGCAACCTATGGATGGTTGCAAACAAGTAACATATTTGTCTGTCTTTGTGGGGTACAGTGTGAACAGTTGTGTGGTACAGTTGCTAACCCAATGTTGTTAAGTGTGGTGCAATTGCGAACCCAATGTAAAAAAGGAAACACTGCCCAATCCTGTGCTAATCTCACAATTGTTGTTTCAGCTGATGGTTGCATCCACTGTGCTAATCATCTAAGTAGGGTGCCTTTTTTTTTTTTAAAAAAAGGTCAATTTCAGGCATCAGAGAACAAAAATCATATCACTGCGAATGAGGGGGTTTACAGATTGGGGACCCAAGGCTCATCTGCTGGCAACTGGACACCCTTTTGCAGATGAGTTGCGGGGAAGAGACAAGTCAGTCAGGGTGCATGTAGCAATGATGAAAGATACAACTTTGTTCTAGTTCTTACCTGCTTCCTCCCCCCACTCTCATGGTCCCAATTCCATCTTACGAATCTGGTTAGATTGAAGGATGTGCACTGGTACAGATAGGAACTGGAAACACAGGGAATCCATGACAGGTGATCCTTTCAGGACCAGTGGTGAGAGTGGCGATACCAGGAGGATGGAAGAAAGATGGGGCAGAAAGGAGGAATCGGGTACAAGGAGTACATATAAACTCTTCCCTGGGGAATGGACAACAGAAAAGTGGGTGAAGGGAGACATCGAGCAGTGTAAAATTTGTGAAAATAATAATAATAATAATAATAATTTATAAATTAGCAAGGGTTCACATGGGAGGGGAAAGCAAAGGTCAAAAAGAGGAACTGACACCAAGGGCTCATGTAGAAAGCAAAGTTTATAAGATTGATGATGGCAACAAATGTGCTTGGCACAATGTATGTATGTATGTATGGATTGTGATAAAAGTTGTACAAGCCCCCAATAAAATGATTTTTTAAAAAAGTCCATTTAAAACAGTAGTTTCCATAAGGGTCTACTGGGCTAATTATAGTATATTTAAAGGAAAGAGGTCAGCTTTGAAGGCTATGACAACTGTCTTTTGTAATTCCAAAGGAATGTTACTGATACATTTTCCTGGAAGACACAAAACAAACATGTTGTTATGATGAAGTCTTAAATAAATTGAAAACTTCATTGTTGAGAAAAAGACTAAGAAAGTTCATCAAGGAATTTTTACCTATCATCTGCTCTTCTTGAGGTTAGTAAGTGCTGTCCTGTGAGAATTTCAATGGAAAAACTCACTCCATCCATTCCCAGACCCCAATCTTGCACCTTCAGACTCCTTGTTGTTCTCCAAACTCAAAGAACATTGAAAAGGAACATAATTTGGGGGTTTGAGGATATCAAAAGTATTACTTGTGTTCACTGTAAATTGAAGAGTGAAAAATTCTTTTGAGAAATATTAGAAAGATGGAAACACCATCTTTAGAAGGTGTCTAGGGCTAGATTGAGGATAAGTTGAGAAATAATAGCTTCACACTTTGAGACTTTTATTTATTAGAACTTTTAAAAAAATTACACTTTCTTTCTTTATTACACATTCATTCCTGTTGTGTATCTTTTCTGTATATGGATTCTAGTTTGGGGTAACTTTCTTTTTCTTAAAAATAATTTTATTGGGGGCTCATACATTGTTTCTCACAATACATAAATACATATATTGTGCCATTCTTCTTCACATGCCTGCAGCTGTCATCATTGTCCGAACATCCACCTTTCCATTGGAGTCCCTGACATTAGCCTCCCATTCTTTCCCCTCCATCCTTGCTCCCCACTCCCCAACCAACTCTCAATACTCTACAAATTATTGTTTTGTCATAACTTACACTGCCCGATGTCTCCCCTTGCTCTCTCCCCCAGTGTCTGTTCTCCCAGTAGGAGGGTATGTGTAGATCCCTGAAGTTGGCTCCCCTTCTCTACCCCACTTTTCCTCCACCCATCCAGGAGTCTCACTCCTACAACTGGCCCCAAGGGGTTCATCTGTCCTGGGTTCCCTGCATTTCCATTTCTCATCTCCACAGTAAGGTAGAACTGGGACCATGACAGTTGAGGGGAGGAAACCTTCAAGAACTAGAGGAAAGTTGTATGCTTCATCGCTACCTCATTGCGCCTCACTAGCCTGTCTTCTCCCCATGACTCTTCTATGACAGGGTGTCCAATTACCCATAGGTGGGCCTTGGGTCCCCACCCCACCCTGCCCCCATTCATAGTGATGTGGTTCTTGTTCTTTGATGTTTGATATCTGTTCCCTACAGCCCCCTCCCCCCCTCCCCCCCGTGATCATACATGCTAGTGTTTTTCTTCCATGTGGGCTTTGTTGCTTCTGGGCTAGATGGCCATCCATTCACCCTCAAGACTTTGTGATCCCAGGTGCTTTTTATTTGGTAGTTGGGTGCCATCAGATTTCTCCTCTCTGTCTGCGTCTGCTCCCTTCTGTCTTCAACCATCTTGTCGGGAGGGTGGGCACACAATAATATGATTTTTGTACCTTGATGCCTGATATCTGGGTCTTTCCACATCTCATGGTCGCACAGGCTGATGTGCATCGTCTAAGGTGGCCTTTGTTGTTCCTGAGCCATATGAGAACTTTTTATGATTTGTCTACCACTCTTTTTTTTTTTAATAGAAGGCCAATGTGCTATCCATTGAGCCACAGAGTCACCTCTACCACTCTTATATTATTGTGGCTGTTGGTAATTTTTGTGATGCTGGAAGCTATGCCAGAGCTTTTTTTAAAACCAGCAAGGTTGCTCACAGTGGACAGAACTTTTTCAGCAGAACTTCCAGAATAAGACAAACTACAAAAATGAAGAGGTAGTCTATTTCTGAAAAATTAGCCACTGAACGCCTTGGGAATAGCAACAGACCATTGATAAAGCTGCAGAAGATGACTCCTTCAGATTGAAAGGTATTGGAAATGTGATGAATGAAGAGCAGTTGCCTCGATGTATATTGTTACCCAGCCAGTTCCTACTCACAGTGCCCCTGTGTACAACAGAAAGAAACACTGCCTGGTCCTCTGCCATCGTCACCATTGTTTGATGTAGCCACTGGGTCAGGCTATCTTGCCACAGATCTTCCTCTTTTTTGCTGCACCCCTACTTTACAAACCATGATGCCCTTCTCTAGGCACTAGTGTCTCCTGATAACAAATCCAAAATATAAAGTCTAGCTATCCTTGAAATATTCCAATTAGTAGTCTATCAACTCCTGGATCCTTGATTTTGACTGATGCTTTCAGCGTAGCTTGGATTTTTTTCATCAACACAATTTGTTCTCGATTATATGCTACCAAATGAAATGGCAGAATGCTGACTAGTTCTTTTTTGTTTGTTTGTTTGTTTATTTGTTTGTTTTTTGGGCCTCACTGCCCTCTGGTGGTGGGCGTAGGAGGCCCAGCCTTGGTGCTGGATTTGAACCTCCAACTCAGTGGGCCGCAGTCCCGCGCACAACCACTACACCACTGGGGCTCAGCCCTGACTAGTTCGTTCTGATATAGTGACTCTGTGTATTTCCCCATCTTTTTTTGATACTTCATGTATCCGTCAATATTTTGTCCATAGAATCTTCTTTATTGCAACCTAAGGTATCGATTTTTTGTTGAGCCCGTTCAGTTTGAGACATGCTGAGTGTATTCTGCTTTTTGCTTTTCTAACTGTAAATTTTTGCATATTTCATTATAATTGACTTTGTCTTCTTGAGCTTTCCCTTGAGATTTTCTGTTGAGCTCTCTGACTTCATTATTTCTTCCATTTGCCTCAGCTACTCTACAGTCAAGAGCAAGTTTAGAGTGTCTTGACATCCATTTTAGTATTTTCTTTCTTTCCTGTCTTTTAACGTCCTTTTTGATTTCTTCGTGTGTGATTTTCCCAACTCTTTAGGTCTTCTGTCATTAATTTTCAGTGAGTCTAATATGTTGCTGAGATTCTATCAAAATTTAGGTGGGATAGATTCAAACTTGTATTTTGACTCTCATGGACTTGTTTTAATCCACTTTAGCTTCAAACTAGATTTGTATATGAGCAATTATCGGTTCTGCAGTCAGTCTTTGGCCTTGATTTAGCTGTTGATATTCAAATTCTCCATGGTCTCTTTCATCAGATGTAGCTAGTTTCAATTCTGTGCAATCCAGCTGGAGAAGTCCACATATATAGCTGTCTTTTGTGTTGTTGAAAAAGGGCATTTGCCACTGAAGGAGAGGGTATTGTTTATATCTCCACAGAGAACGAGGGACCAGACTTCAACCTGGTGCTCCAAGATATGAATGCAACCTACCAGCATGAAGCAGAGAACCAATAGAGAGGTCTGAGGGACCAGGCCCAATCCCAATTATGTGGACAGTTCCACTTCTCCACAGAAGAATTCACTTCAGAGGACAGCACTGAAGCAATAGCTCAGGGAGAGAGACAAGTCTGATAAGAGAACACAGGAGCAAATGAAAGGAGAGGAGGAGAGAGTGGAACACATCTTGGCCCACCAAGCCCTGAGGATGATATTCCTTCTCAGAGCAGCCAATGCACAGAGAGGACCATATGGCCAGCCCCACTACAAGACATGACATCCGTCACTGATGCATAGCAGTACAGGGGACATCAATGGAGACACAGTGCTGGAATTGTGCCTGGTCTGACTCTACTACGCTGAGGCAAAACACTAAGGACATGCAGCAGTACAGCAAGGGGAACAGAGCAATGATGTCCCCAGGGAATACCAAAAATAGACTTTGGGGCCAGGGTGTGTCACCCCATCAGATTTGACTGGAAAGCATCCCTAAAAGTCAACAAACAGACCTTGAAAAAGTTTACAGGTTTTTCTTTCTTGTCATTTTTTAAAATGAATCATTTTGTTGGGGGGCTCATACAACTCCCATCACAATCCATACAAACATCAATTGTATGCAGGCCACATTTACACACTTATTGCCATCATCACTCTCAAAACATCCTCCCTCCATCCAGGCCCCCAGTATCAGCTCCATATATTTCCCTTCCTCCCCCCCTCCCTCTTGAACCCTTAGCAATTTACAAATTGTCATTATTTTCATACTGTACATCGTCCAATGTGTCCCAACACTTGCTTCCCTGTTGTCTGTGTCCCAGAGAGGAGGCTACGTGTAGATCCCTGAAGTTGGTTCTCCCTTTCTATTCCTCCATCCCTCCACCCTCCTGGTATTACCACTCCTACTATTAGTCTTGAGGGATCATCTATCCTAGATGTCCCATGTTTCCAACTTCACTGTACATCTCCTGGTCTAGCTGGATTTATGCGGTAGAATTGGGGTCATGATAGTGGGTGGGAGGCAGCATTTGAGAACTAGAGGAAGATTGCATATTTCATTGCTACTACCCTGTATCTTAACTAGCTCATCTCCTCCTTGTAACCCCTTTTCAAGAGGATGTTACCTCACCTATTGATGGGCTTTGGGTCCCCAATCTGTACTCCCTCTCATTAATAATAATATAATTTTAGCTCTTTGATGCCTGACACCGGATCCCTTTACCACCTCATGATCGCACAGGCTGGTGTGTTTCTTCCGTGTGGGCTTTATTGCTTCTGAGCTGAAGGGCCACTTGTTTACTCAAGCCTTTAAGATCCCAGGTGCTATATCTTTTGGTAGCCGGGCACCATCAGCTTTCTTCACCACATTAGCTTGTCATTTTTGTCGGTTTTTTCTTTTCTTTATCTATTTTGCTCTCTCTTGTTTTTTGTGCATATTTTTATCTCTGCAGGTCTATCAAGATAAGATAGGTAGGTAAATAATGGGACCAATGGTTCCACGGGATGTGGGAGAGGGGGAGGAGGGGGAAAGGAAGTGGTGTTAACAAACCCAGGAACAAGGGAACAAGTGTTCCAAAAATCATTGGCAAGGAAGATGTAGGAGGCCTGATAGGGGTTGGCCAGGGGCAATGTAATGAACATTAGTACTGTTTGTATTGATTATGCCTCAACATAAAGAAAACAAAAGTCCTCACATCTAGACGAATAAGCAACATACAAGGGGAGAAAAGATTACTGTTGTCAGGGATGTCACGTCATTTGGATCTACATTCAATGTCAATGGAAGCAACAGTCAGGAAACCAAAGGACAGATTTTAGTAGGCAGATCTCTGCACAAGGCATCTTTTTGTGTTTAAAGGTATCACTTTGGGGACTATAGAGTACCTAACCCAAGTCATTGTATTTTCAACAGCCTCGTATGCATGCAAAAGTTAGACAATGAGTAAGGAAGAATTGATTCTCTTGACTGATGGTGTTGATGAAGAATAGCAGGTATACCATGCATTGTCAGAACAAATATATCTGTGCTGGCAGAGTTATAGCCAGAATGGTCCTGTGAAATGAAGCTGCAAGATTCTTCTCGTGCATTTTGGACATGTCATCAAAAGGGAGCAAAAGCACTCCATGAAAAGAATTGTCACAGGGGCTGCAACAATAGACTCAACCATAGGAAATATCGTAAGGATGGCATGGGATTAGGCAATATTTTCCTCTGTTCTATAAGTCACAATGAATCAAAACTGACTCAAAAGTGTATAGCAACAATAATATAGTTTTGCAGCAGTACCTTTGGACTTTTCCTCCTAGCACACCATTATCAGTCCCTTGATTATCAGATGGCAAACTGAAAGAACCAAACAAATGAATTCAGGCCTTAAGTTGCAATATTGTAAGATTGTCAAGGCAAAATTTTGAATGATGCAGGAATCATCAAGAGAAGATGGAAAGTATAGACAGGGTCACTATAACAAAAAGAATCTATGAATAATATTACAATCCTTTTAGGAAGTAGCACATGAGCAAAACCCAATGGCACTGTAGTAAAAAGTCCAAGCTGCACTCAAAGCATCAATCAAAAACAAGGCCCACGGAACGAATAAAAAACCAATGGAAATGGTTCAGCAAACCGAAGGAAGCACTGGAAACACTCACTCATCTCCACCAGGACACTTGAAAGACAGTTGTTTGGTGAACTGATTGCGCCCATTCCAAAGAAAGGTGAACCTGCGGAATGCACAAATTAATAACAATATCATTTTGCATTGCAAGTAAAACTTTGCTGAATACCACTCCACATGGTTGCATGGACAATGAACTGCCATAGGTTCAGGCTGGATTGAGAAGAGGACGTGGAAGAAGGGTTATCATTGCTAATGTCCGCTCTCTCTTGGCTGGAAACAGAGGGCACTAGAAAGCTGTTCACTTGTGGATCATCACAAACTATGGATACTCTGGAGAAGAATGGGGATTCCAGAACACATGTATTTATAAGGAACCTATTCATGGATCATGAATTCATTTCTTTTGAACTGGAAGGATGGTCTAAAATCAGGAAATGTGTGTATTAGGGTCTATCCTCTCATCATACTTATTCAATCTGTATGCTGAGCAAATCATTAAAGAAACTGGATTATATGAAGAAGAATGTGACATCAGGATTGGTGGAAGGCTTGACAACATGTGATGTGGAGATGGCACAACCTTGCTTGCTGAAAGGGAAAAGGACTTGAAGTACTTTCAGATGAAGAGCAAGGAGTGCAGTATTGATTTACAACTCAGTGTAAAGAAAACCCCAAACTTCACAAATGGACAGGAGAAAACATCAGGTTAAATGGAGATGTTGTCAAGGGTTTCGTCTTGCTTAGGTCCACCATCAATGTCCATGGATGCATCTGTTAAGAGACCAAAGGACACACTGCTTCAGTAAATCTCTACACATGACCTTTTAAAAGTGTTCAAAAGCAAGGAAGTAACTTTGAGCACTAAGAGATGGCATTTGCGCCCAAGCTATGGTATTTTCCATTGCCACATACATTTGTAAGAGTTGGACATGGAATAAGGACTGAAGAATAATTGATGCATTTGAATTATGGTGCTGGAGAAGAACATTGAAAGTCCCATGAACTGCTAAAAGAACAAACAATTCTGTCTTGGAAGAAGTATAACCAGAATGCTCCTTAGAGGCAGGGATAATGAGGCTTCCTCTTACAAACTTTGGACATGTGAAGAGAGCCCAGTCCCTGGGGAAAATATCATGCTCGGTAAAGCAGAGGGGCAAGAGTGAGAAAGAGACAGGCCCTTGACAAGATAGTTGGACATCGCAGCTGTAAGAATGGGATCAAACACAGGAAGCATTGTGAGGATGGTTCAGGACTGGGCAATGATGACTGCTGTTGTATGTTGGCTTGCCACGAGTCAAAATTGACTTGATGGAATGTAACAACAACAAGCTGAGCCCTGGTGGCACAGTGGTTGAGTGCGGAATGTAACAACAACAATTTTCATGAAGTGCATCACAGGAATGCAGAATATTGGGAGAGACAGAACATAGAGAAGAGGCAGTTACATGGGAACTTCCTGGGCTTTCTGTTCTAGAAGAAAGGCGGGTAAAGCGCTTGGCAGCAGATTGAAAGGTTGGCAGTTTGAAGCCACCTATCGCTGTGAGGCAGCCTGCTTCTATAAAGTTCTGCAGCCTGAGAAGCTCCTGGGGAAAGTTATATACAGTCTTATTGGATCGCTGTCAATAGGAATTGACTTAATGACAGTGGTTTGAAATTGCTTTCTTCAGAATTTTTCTGGAAATCTACTCATTAACTGCCCATGAGTTGATTCGGATTCATATAGACCCAGTAGGATAGGAGAGAACTGACTGTGTGGGTTTCCAAGACTGTCACTCTTTACAAGAGTCAAAAGCCTGATCTTTTCCCCCTGGAGCAGCTGTCTGGTGGTTTTGCCCTGTAGCCCAACATAGTACAGCCACAGAACCAGATTTCCTCATTAATCTGCAGCTGCTCTATAAAATACTGATGTACTTTATTATTTAGAGAAGTTTTGAAAATTAATTTGATGGTAAAAATATTGCGGCATATGTTACTTAAGGTGGGCTTCTCAAATACAACATTAGGTCATGTAAAGCAAACCAATCAACTAGTCAACAACAACAAAAAAACTCCAATGACAAAATATCCAATTTCTATAAATTTTCCAGGGGGAAAAAGAAAGATCAGGTAATACAAAAACAATTGAAAATAATAAAAAAGCCATAGAGGAACTGCTCTCTTTTGGGGGTTTCCACGCTGGCGTGGAGGGTGTAGAATATTGGTCCCTCAATAATGAAAGTGTATGCAGCATGCTCCTTCCCATCTGGAAAAGAAGCAGTGTAGTAAGAGAATCAATGGGCTCAGTGTCTAGGTCTTGACTATCATAACTCTTTCTGTTTCCGAAACCATTTCCTCATTTAAGAAAGTGGCCCATAGAAGGTCCTCATCACCAGAATACCTCTACTAGATAGCGATTAAATGAAGTTTGCAAAGGTCAGACATGTATGAGGGTTTGCAATTCAGAAATCTGAAGCCAGGAGGTTGCGCTATTGGCAGTGCTGCTGGTAGTCATGGTGTGTGGTGACCAGGAGGATGGGCTGTGGGGTATTTACAGGAGCTCTCCAGACTGCCTCATTCTCCATGTAGCAGATCGTCTCTTCTTTTTCTAAACAGTTTTATTGGCACTTCCACCACAAAATCAATACTTCAATAACATTAAGAAGAGTTTTATAGCCATTGCCACAACCAATTTTAGAACATTTTCTTCTTGTATTCAATGTTATTCATATAACGATTTGTTTTAAATGTGGAAAAAGTACACACAACAAAACATTCTCCAATTTGACAACTTCTACACGTGTGCTTCTGTGCTATTGATGATACTCTATGTTGTACAATTATTATTGATACGCTTTCCCAAATTATTCCATCACCATTAAAACAAACTCAATACCTCCTAATCAAAAACTCTTCCTCCTTCACCCATGGTAACCATGGGTCAAGTTTGGTTTCTTTCTTTTTTGTTTTTACGTAGTTCTGGACATAATATCCACATACTATGTACATCCATAGTTAGTAAGCTTTTAAAAATAGTTGAATATAAATAATCACAATCATTTCTAATGCACCTCCTGCATTCATCATTTGCTCCCCAAATGCTCTCATCCATAGGGGGAAGGACAACAGAAAAATGGGTGAAGGGAGACAGAGGTCAGTGTAACACACAAAAAAATTCTAACTTATCAAGGGTTCATGAGGGAGGGAGGGTAGGTAGGAGGAGGAGCTGATACCAAGCTGATGCTTGCATTTGAATAAAGTAGAAAGAAAATGTTTTGAAAATGATGATGGCAACAGATGTACAGATGTGCTTGACACAATAGATGTATGTGCGGATTGTGAAAAATCAATAAAATGATTTAAAAAAAATCTGTCTTCATGACAGAGACAAAGACCTGAGCACCTACAGCTTTCAATGGTACAGAAGAACTGTGTGTCACCTGGATGCCATGAGGAACAGATACTGAGTGCTCTTAACTGAATCTCCTGTCTTGTGAGGTTGCCGGGCTTGTGGAGAGCAGCGAGGGAGCAGTAGCAGTGCCGGAGGGTGCTCTTTCGCTCTCTCTCTCTCATCCTCTCTTAACAGTTCTTTGTTTCTGTTATTTGGACTTTATCCAATTTTTTGTTTAAACAAAGGTCTTTGTATTCAAGATGATTTAGGATTACCACACCTCTTTAATCTTGATGTCTATGCCCTCCTGACCTGTGGGAAAGTCCTTTAGGTGATCTTCCTTGCCTGGAATTCACTTAAACAAGAACTTCCATGAGCCAACATACTGATGACATGAAATGAAACACCAAACACCTCACACTGGGATTACATTAAAAAAAGCATGCACTTTCCCTAATTTACCCAGCGCTCAAGTATTTAACATGCTGCACATGAAAGAGGATTGAAATATACTGATTTATTTGATTAGTAGTAGTTTGTTTAAATATGTATGCAGGTTTAGAAAGAGGATTAAGAGAAAAATTGGGACTCTAAACAGATATTTTCAAAGACTCAGAGCATTTGGTTTTCTATCGGGTGGGAATTATTTTCATAGTGTGGAATTGCATGTATGTGTCCAAGAAATGACAGAAAACCCTGAGAGAACTGGAACCTGTGTAAATCAGAACCCTTCCTGAGAGGAAAGCACAGAGATCCCCTAGTAAAAGGAGTGACAGAAAGGTGGCACAAGGGGCAGGCACCCTGTAAAGGTTGGAAAATCTGGGAGCCCCAGAAAAACAAGGTCGTCCCTTTGAGTTCAAGCTCTCCCAGTTTTCGCTGTCGCACCCAGAATGGTTCTCGGTTGTTGAAAGATTTTAAAAAGCATTTGAATAAAGTAGCTTTGAATTTCAAATTCCACAATTTAATAGTGAAGTGTACCTTGTTCACCAAGGGTTGCTATGAGTGAGAACCAACGTGGTGGCTGTGAGAAAAGGGCAGCATCGACACCTTGATTCACAGGAGAAGCTGACAAGCTTCTTGTAGCCATTGGAATTCACTGGCAGTACCTCTAAATCTGTACACTCACTTGGTTCATGTGACTTGAAGATTAAAATAAAGGCATGTTGTCTAAACCCCAAAGCAACAATAACAGCAGCAAGAAATAAAATAGAGGCTATATTTTGTAAAGATTTTCAAAGATCATCTTGGACATCTTTTTCCAAAGGTTACTCAGATTATTTAGCTATACAAAACACTTAGGAATTTTGTCTTTTCATATGTATCTGGGAGTGCTTGTGAATGTAGAACAAACGAAGAGGTCAAAGTCCGTGAGTAAAGTTTCACAACTTGTAATCACAAGTCTATAGAATGTTAAAGTATGCACATGCATATAATCAATTTTGACTCTGGTTAATATGGAGCATAGACATGTAAAATAAGCCTTGATGGCATAATAGAACTTAGAGAATCTATATGTATCCAATACTGGATATCTCTGGGCGTCTATCGTCATTTGTGCCAGCTAACATTGACAGCATTTAAGTGGAGATTGGTCACCATTTAAAGTTTCACGTCAATGTGTTCCAAGAAAGAGAAAAGCTTTCTTCTTTCAGAAGTTTTAGAAAACATTTCATTACATGCATCCAAGTTAAGTAACGCATAAGCAAATAAATTAGACACACTGATTCTAAGAATGAATGTACCTGAACTCACACTTCTATTAAGAGTTCTTTTTTCTTTTTTTGACCTCTTGGATATTTACAGCTGCCATGAGTTACAGACAATAATTCTTAAATTGAATACCTAACGAGTAACTTCCCCTACACACTTTGCATAAGAAGCAGAATAAGCAATAATGTGGACTTTCTCAAAGTGATTCTAGATGGAGTTTTCCCATGTCACTACCACTTCTTGGGTAGTTTTGAAAGCTTCATAGCAGTTCGTGGAGATTTGCTGATGTCCCTTGAGCCCTGTGTCCTCTTCTCTAGAGAAGATAGTGATAGCGCCCCCACCGGGCATAGACCGTCAGTGTTGTGGACAGAGCTGGCCAGCAGGTTTAGAGAGAACAAAACCTGCGGAACCACCTGCACTCTCTCACCGCGTTCCCCACTTGATCTTTCCCTGCAACTACATTCATTCCTTTTACTTTTCTTTAAGCTATTCTTACTGTAAAAACGCATTCAATCGACAGTCACTTTGCCACCATTCTCCCATTTCTCTTCACTGAGTCTGACTGGACAAAGTGCTTTTGACTGCGTCCATCTCTCAGTTTCCCCCTGCAGAGGCGCATCCTGCGCACCCCCTCTCCTGACCCCTGCACCCGCCCGTCTGGGACCTCCCTTCCCGTTCTTTTCCTCATCTCAGCATTCTTGTTGTCCGGGTTTCCTCCTTTAGAAACGATCCTGCCACCTTGCATGTTTCAGGGAAGGGCAAGTCTCATAGAAACTTGAGAAATTCTTCAGGAGTTTCACGCAATTGCAGTCATGGTGAAGTGAATCTGTGTAGGGCGTTTCCCTCTGCGCCGGGTGGGGATCGTGATGGAGAAGACTGCCAACAGTCCACAGACTTGCTTCTCCACAGCAAGTCTTTTTTTCTTTCTTTTTTTGTTAGATATAAGGAAAGTGTTTATAAACAAAAGGAATGTGACACTAAGAAGGCATCCCAATCCAGTCCAGTACAAAGTCATAAGTGCGATATTATCCCATATGCCTGAAATCAGTCTACAAAGTCTCCTTCTGGCTCACGAAGTCACAGGTCAGTGGGTGCAGAATTCTGGCACTGGCAGGGTTCTCCACATGGCTCCTCACTTCCAGGGCTCAGGGTCCATCAACAGCAATATAGCAAGTCTTCTTAAAGAAACTTCTGGCTTGTGAAAAATACACCTAGAAATGGCCCATTCCTAGTAAGTAGATATCGGTTCATCCTACCCTTACCTTTGGTTTGTGATAGTTTGAGAAGCAATGGCCCCACAAGAATTAGTCTTGTCTCCACGGCAATTTAAGAACCCTGTCCCCATGAGTCCTGACATTTTCTTTCCTTGGGAAAATTCTAGGAAATGCCCATTCTGATGCCGTGCATGGATTCTTAAACGTGTTTGGTTTACCATCCTCCTTTTCAGGAAAAACCGACAATACATTTTTACAGGTTAATGCCAATTTACTTAACAGTTCTATCAGTCATGCATTCTACAAGTGAATGAAATATTCCTGGCATGTTTTAGCTCCAGAAATGTTTTAATCTCATTGAAACTTTACTCCCCTCACCCCAAGGATGAAATTTATGGAAGGTACAAATTTCCTCTATTCATTAATTTCCTCTATTCATTAGATCTGTGCCAGGTGAAATTTGTCTGGTCAATGAAACATGGGTTCATATAAACAGCAAAAGATCAATCTCTTTTGCTGATGAGCGAGACAAAATGTTTACAGTGGTTCTCAACATTAGAATCACATGGGAGGTTTCTAAAAATAAACTGGTCCCACCCTGAGATTCTGATTCAATGGGTCGGAGAGAAACATCAGGAATTCTAAAGAGTCAGCATAGAGAAGAAGCCTAGACTTACTTCCTCTGTCTCTTTTCTCTGATTCTAGTTTTGTAATGATAAGTGGCCTTCTGGGGACTAGACTCTGATACAGAGAAGGGTGGAGGAGCTCTGTATGGGAGACATGATTGTACAGTTACACAAGTATGAAATTGCACAACTTTGTACCATCACAAAGAGTTTCTTGGAGATTCTCTTAGTGTGAGTTTTTCTACCAGAGGTCAATCCTGGTTCCTTCTGAGGAAGAAAGCCAGTCTCTGAAACTGTAGAATTAAAGATTAGGCCCTGGGATTTGAGGACACAAATACTAACCTTGAGAGATTTTATTTGGATGAACCACCAACCTGATTTTCCCATCAGCTCAGTTTTCTACCTGATAATGTCACATCACATAAAATCTTTTGACTTCTCATTATCCTCAAGTAAAGCCAGAATATCCCTATATGACTCATAAGATTTATGACTAGGACTTCAGCCTCTTCATCTAGTTTCTCTCCTAAACCATATTGAATTCTCTGTACTTTCATCTGAATAAGACAAACCTGAGCTTTGTCCCTTAAACAAGCTGTTCCCTTACTTAGAATAATTTTCTAATTTGTTTTCTCAAAGCTACTACTACCACCTTTCTCTGGGCCAATTCTTACTCATCTTTCAGGTTTCAACAAGGAAGTCATATCTGCTGGGAATCCTTCTGTACTTTCTAAGGCTACTAATTACTTGCTTTAAATATTATTGGAGTTAGAAGGGAATTTACAGAGGTTGTTAAAAGTTTGCACTCATATTGATCTCTATTAACATTCAAAAATCACTGCCTTTGCGTCAAAGCCAACTCCGGCATCCTGTGGGACAGAGCAAAACTGCCCCTTGGGGTTCTGAAAATGTAAGTCTTTGCAGGAGCAGGAAGCTCAGTCTTTCTCCCACAGAGCACATGGGGGCTTCTTACTGATGACCCTGAGGGTCACAGCCCAGCTCACGACCACTGTGGCCACAGGTCTCTTGTCTTGTCAGCATGCTTCATCTGAAATGAACATTTTTCCCTTTTCTACCCTGCAAAGTTACTGTAACTCGCCCAAATGTTGAGAGCTTGCTCCAAAAAACTCAGATTTTTGATGTGTCCTCATTTCTATTTGAAAGTCTTCCTCGTTTATTAGTTTGAGTAATTCGGCATTTACTTTAGAAAAAATGGCTGTCAATCTACTTCTGAAAAATTGGCTGTGGTAATGATTGTACAACTCTTCTTGATGTGATGGAACAATTGGATTACCTGATATTTAGATTATGTCCCAATAAAACTTTTTGTTTTGTTTTGTTTTTTCGGGGGGGCATCACTGCTCTCCGGTGGTGGGAGTAGGAGGCCCGGCCCCACTGCTGGAATTGAACCTCCATCCCAGTGGGCTGCAGTCCTGCGCACAACCACTACACCACCGGGGCTCAGCCCCCAATAAAACTTTTTATCCAAAAAGAAAAATTTAAAGGTTATTTTCTTTATGTTCTATATTTTCTGGTTATATTAGAGTAACAGAAGAAGGTTTCCAGTGACTAATTCCTCTGAAGTAAGCCACCCATTCTGTCTTTCTGGTCTGCTCCTCATTTGGAATGCCTATAGAAGGATGCTCATTTTCAGTGATTCTGGCATTTTAAAAGACCCAGTGACAAAGTTTCCAGCGTCATCACAACACACAGGCCATCAGAGTATAGCAAACTGACAGACAAGTGGTGGATGTAGAAGAAGGTTGGATATTGAATAAGGAGGACCCAGTGAAATGATGATGCTGGTGAAGAATATTGAAAGTATCAGAGGCTACCAAAAGAACAAACAAACCTGTCTTGGAAGAAGACAACCAGAATGCTCCTTAGAAGTCAGGAGGGTGAGTCTCTGTCTCATGTCCTTTGGACATGTTGTTAGCCGTAACCAGTCTCTGGGGAAGGACATCCTGTTGGGTAGAGTTGAGGGGCAGTGAAAAAGAGGAGGGCCTCTCAAGACGAATAGGCCTGCTGGCTGCCACCATGGGCTGGGAGCAAAGGGACACTTGTGAGGCTGGGCCAAGGCTGGGTGGAATCTCGATCTGTTGTGCCTGATGCAGACAGACTGGAGCGCCCACAGCAATCATGATAAGGTTTCTTGAGGAGCACAAGATGATCATGGGAACGTCTTATGAAGAGGTTTTCAGAAAATTGAAATTGCATTGGAGAGAAAAAGACTAGAAAAGTTCTATGGGGAAGGTTTTTTGGTCCAATCACAAGGAACCTGCTCATTCTTCAAAAAAGGTAGCAGGAACTTTCCCATGATCACTTTATTGAGAAACCTATTGCATCCCTCCCACAACTCTGAAATTCCCCTTTCACTGTTCGCTTTGTGCCCTAAACTCAAAAAAATATATAAAATGAGCATGACCCGAGTCCCCCGAGGATGCTCAAACTACTGTTCTAAATTAGAATTAATCAAAGTGTGTAGAATCCTTCTCGGAAGGGTCAGAGAGGTGAAAATGCCACCGTCAGCAAGGTATGGATCAAGATGGAGGATACACTGACAGGAGCGTCACACTTTCAAGTTTTTGTTTTAACAGAAGCTTTTCTTTCTTTCTTTTAATTTAAAAAATATGGAATGCTTCACAAATTTGTGCATCATCCTTGTGCAGGGACCATGCTAATCGTCTCTGTATCATCCCAATTTTAGTATATGTGCTGTTGAACTGCGCACTAATAAAGATTTTTGTTAATTTGCTGTCATGCGTTTTCACTTACGCTCATACTTTAGAACTGACCAAGTGTTATTGCTGTGACAAAAGGGAACAAAATAAAGGTTTATAGCTAAACCACCCCATGTCCAAGGTATTTTTTATGTATGTAAGTGCTTTTCGCTGTCTTCTATGTTCAGTACATGGTTTTCTTCCTTATATTCTGCTTAAGATAGAGACAGCGTCTCACTACATGCTAATCTACAGTTCTCAGATTAGTTTTTTATCCCAAAAGCCTGACTCTAGTGCCCAGTTCTGACCTCTTACTCTTGACTCCTCTCAGTCATTGATTTTCCTACCACCGACATCCTGTGTACATGGACATATGTGCCTAAATACAGGTGGACGAAATCACCATTCAGTTCTTATTTTCATTACAGAGTGTAACTGTGAATCACCTCTCTTACCACCGCCTGCCTTCATTTACATGGCCCCCAGAGGAACCCGAGGGGCGCAGTGATTAAGCACTTGGCCGACAACGGAGAAGTTGCTGGCTCAAACCCCTCAGCCTCTCTGGGAGAACAACAGCGCAGTCTGCTTCTACGACGATTACAGCCATGGAAAACCCATGGGCCAGCGGCCCAGGTTGCTGCCTGTCAGAGCTGATTCAACAGCAATGGGCGTGGTACTTGGGGTCCCGTTTTTCCCGTTAGAGCGTTCTTAGCATGAACCCTCTCCTTCAGGACCGAGATGGGGAGCCCACCTTCTTGTCCCATGTCTACCACTACTGCAGAAACCTCAGGTGAATCACATTCTTTCTTCAGACTATTTTATTTTACTTGTGGGTGCGCTTCCACACTGGTATAAAATCTTCTGTAAAGATGATAGCCTTGGAAAGCTGGTGAGCCAGTTGGACTCTGTCCTGCAGGGTCCCCAGGAGTCAGAATCCATCTGATGGCAGCCAGCAAGAATAAGAACAACCACCACAAGAAGGCCATTGACAAGGTGACGGACACAGGAGCTCCAACAAAGGGCTCCAATATGACAGCTGTGAGGGTGGCACAGGCCCGGGCAGGGTTTTGTTCTGTTACCAGGCAGGACCGACTGGAGAGAACCTCAGAAAAACAACAAGAAGTTCGGGTGGGCTTGGACTCTAGGATCTTTAACACCTGTTCCTACTTTTGTATTTTCTGCATTGAAGAACTCTTTTCTCAGTGCTGTCAAGATGGATCTAATGACAAACCCAATGCAGGCAGGGCTCTCGTGCGCCTGGAATTCTCACACAAAGCTCATGGGAACGTAAAGTGGGATAACTACTTTGGAAAAGAGTTGGGAAAAGTTTGAAAAACATAAGAAAGCTTATGTATAGACAGGTATATGTACGTGAACATGACTGCTCATCGAGATTTATTGCTATAACCCCCCCAAAAAAGCATTTCAAGTGCATGTCAACAAATGGGTGAAAGGATAGAAAAATTATGATTATGAACTAAGACATTAAATCCTATTCAATGATAAATGAAAGAAACTACTCATATGTGCTAAAATTCCAATCTAATGAAAAATGGGCCTATAACTTTATAAGCAGAAATTCTGATTATCCCAGCTTCTTCAGTGAGCTACTGTCATCTTGCACCAAGGAGAGAAATCTGATTTATCATATGAACGAGCACACAAAACTGAACAGGACTCCAGATAACAGATACTACATACACAATTCCTGAGTATTACTGGCTTGTGTAATGCCGACTAAAGGACATTTGTATTTTGCGAAACTTTTACTCACAAGCAATTCTATTTTTCATTTTTTTTAAAATAAGTGACAATCAGACAATACATTTGGATATTTGAACAAAAAAGTCTTTGCTCCCTTTTGGAAAACCCCTGTCTCCCATCAAGAAAGACCGGTGCTTTCTGCAGGATAGTAAAGGAGTATTGTAGATGATCCTGGGATTTCCATGGCATCTAACAAATACTAATGCTCTTAGTTAATGTTGAGGAACAATGGATTGTTTTATTTTATTTTTCAGTCCTTCTGAATTTTCTTTTAGGTCATGTACTTAAGACAGTCATATTGAAAAAAACAAAGAAACACACAAAAACCCCAACTCACTGCCATAGAGTCGGTTCTGCTTATAGCAATCCTTTAAGATAGGGCAGAATGGCCCTTGTGGGTTTCCAAAACTGTAACCCTTTATGGAAGTAGTAAACCTCATTTCTTTTCCTGCGGAGTAGCTAGTAGTTTGGAACCGCTGACCTTGTGACTAGCAGCCCATTATGTAATTCACTACACCGCCATTAATTAATTAATTAATTAATTTGGTGATGAATTATACCTTCAAATTCAATCTTATCCTCATTAATATGTCAGACCACTTGGGCAATTGCATCATCTTTTTTAAGTATTTGGTCTTATACAGGGTTAGATATGGAACCGACTTTTAGAAATAATTGGTTTTGAACAGACTTGTTTATCACTATCACCTAGGAATGTGTCAAAGAAAGAGACTCTTGGATCTCAACCCAGTCCATGTAACTTAAAAGCCCCAGGTGAAATCTGAGCTTTTGATGACATCCCCAGATTATAATTTTTATATTGGCAGATTGGAACTAATACTTGAAAAAACTTCCAGAGGCCACAGGACACTTCAATCCTTTCCTTTATGAGGGGGCAGGGGGGCAATCACTGCCTCTGGTGGTCGTGGGTGCTACCCAGTGCCGGTCCTGAGAGCCGCCGCTGGATTTGAACTGCCAAGCCCGCGGGCCACAGTCCCGCACTCCACCACTTACACCAGGGGCTCAGTCCCTCAATTCTTTCCCTTATGTAAGATTTTGCTACAGCATTCTCTCCATAAAGCTGAACTGGCTCCTATTGAACTTGGGGTTTGTTGAGGCATTTTCTCATCGCTTGTTTTGGCACAGGGACACAATGGGCCTATTTGCTCCTTTCACTCTTTGACTTTCCTATTTGGCAGGGTGGTTCTAATGCTACTTTGCCTGCTTGTCCATCTCTTCTTCCATCTTGGTCCAAAATGAGTGAATTTCATTATGGGCTAAAGTTCTTGAACTATTTCCTCCACTCACTGCTGAATACTCTTCCTAAAATATGCCAGACTCAATTGACTTCCACATTGTGCCTGGAACCAGAGCAGAGAAAGATAATCTTACCATCTCTCGGCCCCTAAATCAGTACTGTGTTAACGGGAAGCCAGGAGACGGCAAGTGACTCCACCACCTTTGAACGCACATCGAGTCAATTGGAGCCTGAGGCTTTCACTGTTCAAGTACGCGGCTCTTATGTTGCTGCTAAGTGTCCTCGAGTCACGTCAGACGCATAGCGACCCTACGTACGGCAAAACGAGCCACCGCCAGGCCCTACGCTGCTCTTAAGCGACGTTAATTCCCCTGTTGAACTCTTACATTTGAATACTGTAAAGGCTGTAATGAAGTGCCAATGTTTATAGTTATACTTGTAATATTTTTTTTCACTTTAGATTCCACCCAATGTTCAAGAACAAAAACATCCTGCCGTTGAGTCAATTCTGAGGCAACGTGGCCCTCTTAGGCAGAGTGAAACTACCCCTATAGGTTTCTGAGACAAGAACTCTTCACGGGAGCAGAAACTCTCATTTGTCTCCGGTGGAAGAGCTTGCAGTCTTGAGCCACTGTGGCAGTCATGTGCTTATGTTAATTTTATGATTGAAATGTAGCGGTGGAGTCTGGCCTGTTCATCAGGAAAAAGTCACTGAGTAGCTGATGAGGCCTCTGTGTGGGCATGGCTTTCACCTGCGACTCCTGGGAAATCTCGCGGTATTTCCCTCGTGAAGATGAGAAGCTATCTTCCCCAGTTGTGGGGAGTTAGTTTCAGAGACGATGAATCACGGAAAAGACAAGATGCAGCCTCCGAGAAGTTGGAGGAGCCGGCGGAGAAACCACACGGCTTTGCCCTGATGAAGACAGACCCCTGAAGCTGGAGTGGCATGCTGTTGATAGACCTGAGCCCTGGAAGCGAGGATCTATGGGGAGACCCCTGCCAGCGCCAGAATTCTGCACCCACTGTCCTGTGACTTCCTGAGTCGGAAGCAGACATTATAGACTGATTGCGGGCATATGGGTTAATATTGGACTTATGACTTTGCCCTGGACTGGATTGGGATGCCTTCTTAGTGTCACATTTCTTTTGTATATAGACCCTTTCCTTAAACCTATATGCGTGTCCTTGCATTTGTTCCTCTAGTCTATCCAGACTAACACAGACACTGACCTTGTGGTTTGCAGTCCACGTCATAACCACTGCACCACCAGGGTTCCTTAAAATTTTCCAAGGCCAATATTACTTTGGATTCTCTTTTGCAGTCAGCTCTGGATATTCATTTCTGCTTATGTCATTCAAATATAATATACTTGTCATTCAAATGTAATACACCTGCCAACAATGAGTCTCCCAAGTCAGCAAAAAGGCTAAAAACGTCAGGGGGTGAATATCAATTGTTAGGAAAAATTATTGTGGAAGAATTAAACTAGAAATAAAATAAATCTAGACACAAACTCATAGATGCCGATATGCTTCAGAATAGTGTTTGGTAGCTATTGAACCATATCTCTAAATATATGATCTACCTTACATAATTAACTTTACTTCCTCCCTTGTGCCCCGTGTGTTTTTCTTAAGCTCTCATAAGAGTTCCCATAGGAAATAGGAACCAGGGTACATTGCACTTACTTTTCGATTCTTCTTTTTCTGATCTTTCTTACATAAAGGAGGATTTGTGAGGGGGGGGAAGTAATTTTTTAATAGTTTTATTGATAAGTAATGAATTGGTGAATACTTATACAACCAAAATATTCAAATTAAAAATAATGCAATTGCCACCATAATCAATTTCAGAACATTTCATTCTTTTTTTTTTTTAAGGCATCACTGCCCTCAGGTGGTGGGAGTAGGAGGCCCAGGCTTTGCTCCTGGGAGCTGGAATTGAACCTCTAACCCAGTGGGCCACAGTCCCTCGCACAACCACTACACCACCGGGGCTCAGCCACATTCTTTCTCATATCCATTTCCCCCACCTCCACCTCGCTTTCTCTACTGAGATAATTACTAATCCAGTTACACTCTTTATAGATTAACATGTCCTGGATTTGACATACAATCATAGAAAATACAAACAACCTCAACAACAAAGACAAGACAAAACAGACAAAAACCTCAACCAAAAAGAATGTAGGAAATATTAAAAATGGAACAAGTTTAAATGGGTCAAAAGGAAGATCAAATGATAAGGTGTTCCATTTTCACCTAACTATATCTGCCATAATTAACTTTATACTGTTCTCTGATTGCAAGGCTGTTCATATCCCTGGACTATAGTGAGAGGGGATTCATCTGAGGCTTAATCCATATGAGGACCCTGAAAATGCATTTTGGGCTTCCATGCTCGTCCATATCCTTCTGCAAACTGAGTGCTCAAAATGTAAACTCCAATGTCATTTCCTCCTTCAGATTTGGATCATGCAGGCCAGTGTGTTCCTTTCATGTGAACTTAGTGGATGCCTCATTTAGGTAACTACTTGTTTTAAGCAAGCTGCCAAGACCCCAGAGGCTATTCTTTCTGAAAGCTGGGAATCACTTGGTTTCTTCACCAAACTTTCCTATATCAATGATATCTTCAGTGATCTCTTTGTGAGGCAATTATTGAGGAGGGCCCTATCATAGGAACTAACTGTTCTCAGATTAGAGCTACAATTAACTGCCAGCCCCAAATTCATCATTACCCACAGAGACATCATTATCATTTCATGATAGAGAAACAGTATAAGTCATCCACTGGGGAATAAGGTAATGTTATGGAGAGTGTCATTAAGTTAGTCAATGGCATAGAAGTTTAAATATTGTTGAAAAATGAAATTATATAACTATAATCCAGCTTTCCGGATCATAATACATAAGTTGTTGACTTGTACTGATTAGATCACTCTTCAATGATTAGACATTATTTACATGGACAATGGAAGTTAGTGATAAGGTAAAACTTTCAGTAATCTTCACAAATGCGGGACCATGCCTACTTGACATGGCATAAGAAAATTAGTAGAGTCTTAAAATAGTAATCGTATGGTAGTCCTGGGCTACCAATCGTTGAATACTCTCAAAGGAAGAGATCTGAACAAAAGCCCAATGACCACTCATTCTATCACTTTAGGAAAGCTGCCATCAGCTCCTTTTCACACTAGGGTGTTTTAGCCGTTAGTCAAAGGCAGTATGTCAGTTCCTTAAATCCACTAAAGGTCAGTTTGAAGTAAAGTCCAGTTTGCTTAGTGGAGTTTCCACATTGAATCCTTCTAGTGTGGCCTATAAAGGATGTTGCTTCTCAAATCGACAAAGTCTAAAGTTTCAGTCACCGTCTATAATACACAGCCTGAGTCACCAAGGGCTGGATAGATACTGGTCAAAAGTGTCCACTTATGAACATAGTGCTAGTATATTTACCCTTTGGATTCTATATAATTATTGTTTTCCCCAAGTAGAGGTATTCCACTTGGTTTATGAACAACAGAAGTGTAATTACCTTCTCAGAGACTTGACTTGAACTTCCAGTAAGGTTTGCACATTACTTTGGTTGGAAGGAGTGTCTGTTGATTTGGGATGACATCAGAACACCCCAAATCGGTTATATGGCAGAAATGGAACTGTTTTCTCCCTCCCCCAATCCTGAAAGACTGACCTTAGCTGAGTTGAGGTTTCCTCTGTAGCGGTGGTTTTTAAGATGTACATTTAAAGAGGGTGATAAAATGGTTCATGGGCGCTTGGTGGGTTTTCTGCCTCGTTACTTGGAATGAGGATTAGATGATATACTCTGAGAGCAGTAGCCTGACTTTGTATTGATATTTATCTTTATAGCAGTGTGCTCATATAATAGTTGTCCTTTTGTGGTTGACGAACTTCACTCAGCATAATGATTTCCAGGTCCATGCATGCCATGATCCCAGGTCCATCCATTGCTGTTTTTAGAGATGCATAGTATTTCAAGGAGCCCTGGTAGTGTACTGGTTTTGAATTGGGCTGCTAACTGCAAGGTCAGCAGTTTAAAACTACTAGTGCTTCTTGGGAAAAAGGCAGGGCCTGCTATGAAGAATTACATCCCTGGAAACTCAGAAGGATCATTCTACCCTGTCCTATAGGGTCATTATGAGTCATGGCTGACTTGATGGCAGAAATTTTTATTGTTTTCTAATACTATTCCATTGTGTGTATGGACCTTGAAACCAGAGTTTCTTTAGCGATTCTTCTAATGATGAGTATTTGAGCAGTTTCCAGCTTCTTGCTGTTGTGAACTGTGCTGCAGTGAAAATGAGAGAACAGGTGTCTGTTCGTGGTCTAACTCTCACTGGGTTGTAAGGTGTTTCTATTCAGTTGTAGGGAGCACTGTATCACTTTCCATCATGGTTGTCCATATTTACACACCTACTAGCAGTGTGTCAGAATTCAAGTTTCTCCTTCCTGTCTCCAGCATTTATTGTTCTCTCTCTATTTTTTAAATTGGCTCTCATTGTGGTTGTAAGATGATGTCTCACCCTTGTTTTTATTTGCACCTCTTGGATGGTTAGTGACCTTGAGCATTTCCTAGCCATTCAGTTGTTGGACCTTATGAATTCTCTATTCATATCCTTTCCCACCTATTAATTGGATTACTGTCTTTTCTTATTAAGATATTGCAGAATTTTATAGCTTTTAGTAAGTGTTCTTTGTTTGTTATGTCATTGCTAATTTTTTTTTTTTGCTAATCATGGGCTAAGATGAAGTTTGTTGATGTACATGCATTTAATTTTTAAAAGGTCCCAATCATGTATTTTGTTTTCCATTGTGTGAGCTTTCTTAATTACACTTGGCTATCTATGTATGCTCTGCAAAACAATCCTTACAATTGTCCCAACTTTCTCATCGATGCTTCTTCTTGTTCTGGGGTTTACATTGAGGTCTCTAATCCTTGCTGATTTCGTTTTTGTGCATGAAGTGAGGTATGGATCCTGCCTCCTTATTCCATGATGGGCATCTAATATTTTCAGCACCATTTATCGAAGAGGGTTTCCCTTTCTCACTTAATGTTTTTCACTTTTTTTTTTTGTCAAAATTCAGTCTAGCACACAGACTTGTTTCACTGAAATTTCTGTCTTCAAAAGTTTGTGATGAGAAGGTAGACAATTCAGGGGCAGGCCAAATAAGGAACTTTTAACCACCTGTCAGGGTAATGGCTTCCACCCTTGACTGACTGTGAGAATCACTTGAGAAGCTTTTGGCTTTTTATTTTTTTAAATATACAGATTCCCACGCTGCTTCTGAGACCTAGTGAATAAGGTGATCTGTGGGTCATTTGTACATTAAAAAGCTCCCCAGGTGATGCTGATGATCAGTCAAGGTTGTGAACCGGCCATAAGAAACTCGGGTAAATGAGTAAATTTGAATGGCATTGAAAGGAAGTGTGCCAGGCTAAATATAACTTCTACAGTTGCTACCCACTGAAGAAAACATGTAAATGAAGTCTATGAGAATGAATTCAGGAACTGGCCGTGCGAATCTATCCCTAATGGACTTGTTTCTTAAATTAGTACAAGATAGCAGGTTTTTAAATCATTATTGTCATTGCAGTGGATTTAAAGAGTGATAGTCACATTTAGCATGATTTTAAATGGGTGAGTCAAATCAAAGACTCTCAGGGTGACATCTTTGACATTGTTGTTAGTTCCTCAGTTGCCATGGAGGCAGCCCTTGGCGACCCCATGTGTTAGATAATAGAACTGCTTCTTTGGGGTTTCCCCGGCTGTGATCTTTATCTTGGCAGATGGTGAGGCCTGGACTTCAACTGCACTGCGGTGTCAACCATGGCTTAACAGTGAAGTGCAAACAGTTTATTCCACCTAGGAACCTAGACATTGTTATGCCTGAATAATGCAAATTTTCTAATTCAAATATCCTACTCTTGTTCTATAATCTTCCCCTATAACCCAGTTTACCTACTCGATGCCTCCTTTTTGATCTTTTTTTTTTTTAACTTCACCTGGACATTTTGACTCTCTACTAATCAATCTGCTTAAAGTTTCTTTGATTCCTTCTCTAAACATCTAGCGAGCATAAACCATAAAGTTAATAACACTTCTGCCTTAATGTTATTAATAAAGTTAACAACACTTCTGACTTTAGCATAAGCTCCTTTGTCTCTGTGCTTTCATATCAGAAGAGTTTGGAAGACCCCAGTCTTAGGTGAACATTACTTTCTGCTTTCTCTGTTCCTGAGCACTGCCATAGGACATCATGCCACATGTCACTACATAGCAGGGCAATTAATTTCAAATGGGTTCTCAATCTTGCACGGAAAAAGAAGTTTAATCTTCTGGCTAACTCACTTTCACAATGATTCCATCATACCTTCTTAACATTCCGTTCCCCCTTTCTCATACTGCCCTACTCCTCAGCTATTCAGATAATTTAGGTAAGTTATTTATTTATTTCATAAATACATAAAGTTTCTTGAATTTAGCAGACAGTACTCATACTATTTATATTTTATACTGGTGACAAAAAGTCTAGCACCGGCCTTGAAAGTGACACAACTTACATTACAGCAAATTCAGAGGAAAAATAATATAAGTTAGCTTTGTTATTTAGAAAGAAATACAGGATTAAAATTAAAATAATTTTAAAAATATAGTTACTTTATAATGATCAAATTAATTTAATTTATAAACTAACAACAAAATATCTTCATGTAATCATGTACCTACTTACTGTGTTTTTAAGCAATATGTAATATAATTTATAATATAATTTAAAGATTTTTTTTAGATTTTTAACATAATGAGTAAGAAAAGAGGATGCAAATTCAACGATGATCTAAGAAGTGAATTTCATTTTATTAAAAATCCAAATGGTGAATTTTCTATTTTGCATGCAGGAAGAATGCTATTTCAAAGCACTTGGAGACACAGAAACATAAAAGACATTTAAATACTGCTGCATCTTACTCCAAAACACAGAATAGTTTTTGGAAAAAAATTTATGGGGAGGAGGAAAAGAAATTAGGATTAGCAGAAGGACTTATGTCTTTTCATGCTATTAATCACAATCATTCCTTCAGGTCTATGGGCTGTACTTCACAAGTTGTCAAAAAATTATTCAACAAAAAATTTGCCTGTGCTAGAACAAAATCTGAGGCAACTGTATGTAATGTGCTTTCTCCATATGCATTTTCAGAATTAAACAAAAATCTAGAAAAAATTAATTTAGTATACATATGTTATGATGCATCTAATTCGAATCGTAAGGATATAAAGTTATTTCCAATCTTTATTAGATTTTTTGATTCGGAAACTGGAATAAAATTTAGAATTTTAGATTGTTTCGTTGCCTGGTGCAACTTCTGAAATAATTTTCGGTTCCATTATTAATATTTTGGAAAAAAACAATTTAAAACGTAAAATGATTGCATATTGTTCAGACAACACAGAGGCAAATTTTGGAGGAAAAGTGAGAAGAGGTACAAATAATATTTTTTTAATTAAACAGAAACCTTAATCAAAACATTATTAGCGTTGACTGTGCAGCGCACATAATACAAAACGCCATTGAAACAACTGCTTACTTGTTGCCTGTAGATATGGAAAATATCGTTATTAAAGTATATTCTTATTTCTGTATATAAACTGTGCACATTGAAACACAAAGAATTTTGTAAAACTGCGGAAGTTGAATATCAGAAAATACTTGGATACAGTAAAATGCGCTGGTTAGCTCTTTTGCCAGCTGTCGAAAGAATTTTGAAAATATACGATCCTTTGAAATCCTACTTTCTTTTTTTGGGGGGTGGGGTGGGTCATCACTGCCCTCTGGTGTCAGGGGAGGCCCAGCCTTGCTCCTGGAGAGTTGCTGCTGGATTTGAACCGCCAGCCCTGTGGGACGCAGTCCTGCACTCAACCACTATGCCACGGGGGCTCAGCCCTGAAATCCTACTTTCTATCACAGGATAAATGTCCTAGAATTTTATTTTATTTTATTTTATGTTGGCATCACTGCTGGGGTGGTGGGAGTAGGAGGCCCAGCCCCACTGCTGGAATTGAACCTCTGTCCCAGTGGGCCGCAGTCCCGCGCACAATCACTACGCCACCGGGGCTCAGCCTGTCCTAGAATTTTAGAAGAGGTTTTAAAAAAAGAACCTTAAAAAATTTGACTAGAGTTTGTACACAATCAAGTAGCTCTTTTTCAATATGCCATTATTGAAAGTGGCAAAATTTCGATAATTGAAGTAGCAAATGAAGTTAATAGTTTAAAATTTCAGTGTCAAGAGTGGTTAGAAAATAATTTTCTTTCATTAACTACCCATAAAAGTAAAAGCCAGCTAGAAGAACAAGGTGTCATAATTAGTGCGGCTAGCATGAATCACATTAAAAAGTTCTATAGTAACTGCATAGATTATTTAGAAGAGCGGATGGTACATTAAAATGATATTGAACATCTTCATTGGGTTACATTAAAATAAGGATTTAATTGGAGTGATGTGCAAAAATCATTCAATCATATTATGCCAAATTTCCCATATAGTAATATTTCTGAAAATGATCTTTTTAATTTTTATTTTAAAAATATATTGATAAGGAAAAGGTTAAATCTTGACATCAGCAAAAATCACAATAGAGAACAAATGGTTAGAAATATTTCATCATTTTGAAACAAACCATGTTTCATACAATAATGCACTAAAAATTGTGGAATATGTGTTGTCCTTAATAGGAACTAATGCTGAGACTGAATGCATTTTTCCTATGGTAAATAAAGTGTGGACATCAGAAAAATCACAATTAAGTGTTGAGATTTTGAAAGCCATTTTATATGTGAAATATAATTTAAGAAATTCTTCTGAAAAATTTCATGATATTTTAAACAATGACAGCAATCTACTAAAAAATTCACTCAAATGAGAAACATGCCAAAGAATAAAATAATATTATACATGATTTTATTGTATTATATTTGTAAATTGTACTATGTTGAAATTAACATAAATATATTACAATGCAATTTCTGCATTCTATGAAAATTTTGGTTGCTCCATATCGACCAAATTTTTAATCAAGAAACCCCTGCCCCCCTGCCCTAGTCAATGGTGTCCTGCTTTACCAGTGTTAAAATCTGGTCACTTTACACTAAAACCATCAGAGATATATATACTCCCAATTTTCTGCCACAATCCCACAAACCTCCACCTGCATGCTCTTTTTCCACCCCCCCCCCAGCTCTTTTATTTAAGGTCAAATAAATCTGGGCTTTTGTTCCCACCTGATTTTTTTCAGAAATTCTACACAATTCATTTCCCATCAGATCCCACTGCTTCCTCACACCGGTTCGCTGTGTGCTAACATCTAAGCATACACAAACATCTTTAAAGTTTTAAAAAGTCTCTTGTATTCAGACACCCTTCAACACTTTCAGAACCCGACTTTTTTAACCACCTAAACAGTTATAACCTTTTACAGATGTCCCATCATTTTCAACGTGTTTTACTAATATCCAGCCTGCCCCAGTCTGGGTCCTGCCAGTCTCACTTGAACTTATAATGAATGGCGCCATAGAACATGGTAGAAGTGTGTCCCTCTCCATGTGCTCCAGAGACTGCCAGTCTCCCCAGGTGCAGACAGCTTTCTCTCTTTTTTTTTTTAGGCATCACTGCCCTCTGGTGGTGGGAGTAGGAGGCCCAGCCTTTGCTCCTGTGAGCTGGAATTGAACCTCCATCCCAGTGGGCCGCAGTTCCGCACACAACCACTATGCCACCAGGGCTCAGTCAGCTTTCTCTTTCTTTTGCTGTGCATTCCCAACCCTTTTGCTAGCAGCCCAACGTGGAAGCCACCTCCTTATTTACTTATTTTTAAAAATCATTTTATTGGGGGCTCATACAACCCTTATCACAATCAACACATACATCTATTGTATGCAGATCACATTTGTACATTTCTTGCCATCCTCATTTTCAAAATATTTTCTTTCTACTTAAGCCCTTTGTATAGCTCCTCATTTTCCCTCCATCCCCACTACCCACTCCCTCAAGAACCCTTGATAATTTATGAACTATTATTATTTTGTCATATCATACACAGTCCAATGTCTCTCTTCACCCACCTTATTAACAAACTCAATGGATATTTTTCTATCTATTCTAAGTAAAATTTGACATTGTTAAGCACTTTTCTTCCTGAATGAGTTTGTTTTGCTGGTTTGCACAATAATATTCTCTACTAGCTTGCTATTTAACTCTCTGGCCTTATTTTCTGCATATAAAAGTTTTTTTGTTTTTTTTTTTAACACACATTTCCCTCATTTTCTTGGTTCTTAAATAAATTTCTCTAGGTAGGACCCATTCTTATCTGTTTCCACAGCCTCTCTCCACAGGCAAGTAAATTATAGCCAAGAGCACGTAGATGATTTAGAAATGATTAATTCAGCTTATCTGTGTTCTCTGTGCCTAAAAAAATCCGTATTATTTTGCATTTGTGTAACACTTCAACCTTGATATATCAAGCATTAAACTTGTAGTTTTCCCTCCAGTGTGCGTTTGTTCTCTTCCAGTGTTTTCAGTCTCATTGAAAAGCACCACTGTCCAAAAATGAGGGTGATGATACCAGGAGGGGAAGAGGGATGTGGGGGGGGGGGGGGGGGAACCAATCATAATGATCTACATATAACCCCTGTCCCAGGGGGATGGACAACAGAAAAGGGAGTTAAGGGAGACATGAGTCAGTTTAATACATGAAAAGAATTATAAATTATCAAGGTTTCATGAGGGAGGGTGGAGAAGTGGGAAAATGAGTTGATACCAAAGGTTCAAGTGGAAAGAAAATGTTTTGAAAATGATGATGGAGGAATGGAGAGAGAGAGCCAACTTCAGGGATCTACACGTAGCCTCCTCTCTGGGGCACGGACAACAGGGAAGTGAGTGTTGGGACACCTTGGACAATGTACAGGATGAAAAAATAATTTGTAAATTACTAAGGGTTCAAGGGGAAGGGGGGGAGGAAGGGTAATATAAGGAGCTGATAATGGGAGCCTGGAGGGAGGGAGAATGTTTTGAGAGTGATGATGGCAATGGGTGTGTAAAAGTGGCCTGAACACAACTGATGCTGTTAAGGATTGTGATGGGAGTTGTAGGGGCCCCCCAATAAAATGATTAATTTTTTTATAAAAGGGGGGGAGGGGAAAGGGGAGTTTTTTTTAAGAGGAGCTTGTATCAAGGGCTCAAGTGGAAAATATTGGTAAATGTATGTGGAAGTATGTGTGCAAATGTGCTTGATACAAATGATGTACTGAATGTTGTAGTAGCTATAAGAGCCCCCAATAAAATTTAAAAAAAAAGAAAATGATGATGACAACATGTGTACAAATATACTTGACACAATGTATATATGTATGGGTTGTAATAAGAACTGTAAGAGCTGTCAATAAAATGATTTAAAAAATTCAAAGAAATTTTTGATATAGTTGTATAACTCAAAAATCTCGGACTTGGCCATACATTACTGCTTTTCACACTTTTAATACATCTTTGAGATTCATCTATATTTTCTGTAACTATCTCTTTTATTACTTCACACTTTTCATATCTTCCATTTACCCTGTTACCATTATCTCTAACTTGAAAAATAAAAACACTAGTTTTTAATTGATTTTCCTTCAACTCTAGTTCCTTCACCACTCCAACCTTTAAAAAAATTTATATGCATGCCGAAACATTCACCAGTACAACTTCGAAATGACAATTCAATTACATTGGTTACACTTTGTGGTAGATAAACAATCATTTGTCAATTTTAGGATTAAGAATGCAGGAGTGGAGCCTACCCTGTCAATCAGATCACAGCAATGAGGCCTGTATATGGGCATGACCATCACCTTAGAATTCTGGGAAATCCAGTGGTATTTCCTCCTTGGAGGTGGGAGAATCACTACTCACTGTGGGATGAAGACGGGACTTTTCCATGTCATATACTCCAAAATATTAAGCAAGCAATTTACCAACATTTCCTGTGCTAGCCATTCTCACTGAAACTCCCAATTTTATGAAGTCTTCGTCTGATTGGTGATGAGGTGGACTAAGATAGCTGATCTCCCGGATGCTCCCAGTTATCTGAGGGCCTTGCATAACTCAAGTTAGGATAATGATCTGCTTCCCTTGAGGTCTATGGGTGGGATTCAAGAGTCATTGTCAATGACCCCTAACAATATAGACCTGTTCACCTGAAGCTTTTCCTTATCACATCCCTCTTCTCTTAGTCATGAGTCATCCCTAAGCCATTATCATCTTATAGCCCTCAAGACAGCCCCCGTCCTGACCGGTGAGTAGAGAAATTATGTGTCCCCTGTTAGGCTACTTAAATGGGGAAAATTAATGTTTGCCACCCTCGCTCCTGCCTGCCTCACTGCTGTCCCAAGCGCTGGACGCTCTCAGCTCCTCACCCTCATCATGTAACTCCCTCTCCATCTCCACGGGGACCACCATACTGGGTGGAGGTGAGCATGTTACCCTGATGCTATGTATGTCTGACTCTTATGGTTTCTCTCTCTGTCATGATCTCTATATCGATGTTATAATAAATAATAATTATCACCTCACAGCTGCCTGCTGAACCCTTGCTGTGAGTAATCAGAGGCCGGCTTCCTCTGATAACTCACTTCCTTGGAGATGCTTTACTGACAAGACATATGGCATAAGGCTGACAAACCCTATGTCCTGGAAACTGGAGGAGCCACTTGGAGGCCCTTGCCAGTGCAGAGATGTTTACAACACCACTGGATCTAAAGACTTTCTACCCACTAGCCTGTGATCGTCCTGCATTTGACATCATTGCATGTATTTAGTTAGTCTGAAGAAGCCTTTATAGATTGGCATCAGGTATATGGGCTGGTTTTGAACTTATGAACTAGGACTGGACTGGGTTGGGAAGCTTTCTCAATGTTCAATTCCTCTTATTTACAAACCTCTCCCTTATATACATATGTGTGTTCATGAATTTGTCTCTCTAGTCTACCGGGATTAACACATTTTTTCATGCTATCCCACCACTATGACAATCCATTTGTTAAATACTCCACTACCATTTACCAAAGGTCTCCCAAATGAAAACTCCCCTTTTCTCAACTTTCTCATCTTTGATTTTTTTTTCAGAGCATCTATTTATTAGGAAGAGGATGTTAGTGCTTTATCAAACATGAAGAGGCCAGAGAGGGGTGGGTGGTGAGACAAAGTCCCCTCAACTGGGACATTTTTTGGCTACAGTGAGGATGGCAGAAGGCACAAGTTCCAGGTCCTGGAGAGGCCGCTCCATGTCAGCTTTGGAGAAGTCCCTTTGGGGGAAGCCGCTGAGCAATTGCACAGAGTCCTGGTCCCCTTTCTCATCTTTGATTATAATAAGATTATAATATGCCTCAGTGTACATTTTTGGAAACTATTCATTGCCTTTGGTTTCTATATATTTACTCATTTCACATAAATAAAATCACACAGTCTGTGTCCTTCTATGACTGGATTATATCACTCAGCATAAGTTGTCAAGCTGTATCCATGTAGCTGCACGCATTCAAACTTATCCCTAGTTTTATTAAATACTTTAATTGGGGGCTCTTACAACTCCTATCACAATCCATATATTCATCCATTGTGTCAAGCACATTTGTCCATATTTCACCATCATCATCTTCAAAGCATTTTTTTTCTACTCGACCCTTTATACCAGCTCAAACTCATCCTTTACAGTGGAATAATATTCTGTTGTTGGGTCATACCACATTATGCATATCCATTCCTCTGTTGATGACAGTTTTTTCTTACCTTTGAGGTATTGTGTAAAGCTCTACAATAAATATTGGTGGGTAGCCTTCACTTCTTCTGAGTCTATACCTAAAATTGGGATTCTGGGTCATATGGAAATTCTGCATTCCATTTTTTTTAAGGAATTGCCAACCTGAATCCACAGTGGTTACACCTTTTTTTTTTCATTACCACCAGCTAAAGATGAAGTTTCCAGTGTCTCCACAGTCTTGCCAATATTTATTTTTGTCTATTTTTGTAGAGGTCATTCTAAAGGAGGTTGAGACAGTTTGGTGGTTAATGACTAATGAGAATGTTCATGACCATCTAGATCCTTCTATGGAGCACACTGTGCAGACAGATGACTAACTCACATGCAATCTATTTCAGAAAGTGTTTCTCACTAATGTTTGGATGACAAGGGGAAAACAATCCATATCAACTTATTGAAGCACATTTTAGTGTATTAATCTGTAGTTCTATCTGGTATAAGTTTCCTCTGTCTAAATAACTTCCTATATGAGGTGTAAAATATGCTGTGATTAATTCCTTCAGCTTAAGTATGCAGAAAAAGTATTTTTTCTGCATTTTAAAAAGATATTTCTCTAGGTATAAGCTTTTAAATCAACAAATTTTTTTCTTGTAGTACTTAGAAAATTAATCATTAATCTCTTTATTCTAGATTTGTCAAAGGACCATAAATGTTTCATTGTAGTAGCCCATATATTTGAACAGTGCCCATAAGACACTAGGTCCTTAGTAATGGTGGTTTTCATGAGATTTTTTAAAACACATTATTGCCCTGGTGGAAGTAGGAAGTCCAGCCTTGCTCCTGGAGAGCTGCTGCTGGATTTAAATTATCAACCCTGTGGGTCGCAGTCCCGCACACAACCACTGTGCCACCAGGGTTCAGGTTCATGAGATTTTTTTTGGTTTAATTTGGACTTTTTTCAATGAAGTACTTCTTGTTCTCACTGTTTCTGACAATAAACTGTGCTTTTTCCTTATTCTTTAATGAAATCTATTTTCTCTGGTGCTTTTTAAGATTTTCTTTTTGTAATTTACTTTAAATAATGTAATTGTGATATGCCTCAGTATGCTTTTTTTTCATATTTCCTATGTTTATAGTTTGGGGAGTTTCTCTGATCTCTGTACTATACTTTTATGAAATTGATCATTTTGGGGTCATTATTTCTCCAAACACTATTTTCTATTTATAGCCTCTTCTTTGAGGACTCTAATTATATGCGTATCAGACCACTCCAAGTTAAACTATGGCTTCCAGATGTCTGCTTTTGCTGTTTGCCTTCGTTCTGTTTTTTCAGTTAGAATGAGAATTCCATCGCTGCATCTTCATATTTATGAATCTTCTATTTGCCACTGTCTAAGCTATTGCCACTACTACTCAGTGTATTTCTCATTTAGACATTGTAATTTCTACCTCCAAAATCTTCGACTTTGATCTTGTTCATATCTGCCATAGTTTCACTCTTTGGGAGAACAGATGGAATACCGTTACCGTCATTGTTTCAACACTGTTTTAGCAGGATACTTGCTGTTTCTAGCATGCGTGTTAGTTCTAAGTAGGTTTCGATTAATTTTTTTATCACCTCATCACAGGCAGTATTTTCTTACGTCTTTATATGTCTACCCATTTTTTATGAGTCGCTATATAAATCTACTCGTAAATTAGATGTTAGACATTTACCCTTTGGAATGTGAGACTCTTTATTATAAACCCTGTAACTAACTATTCCTGAGGTTTTCTGGGCTGCCATTAGCTTACGTGGAAAGAGTTTGCTCCTTGTGGGTCTTGCTTTTAAGGGTGAGATAAGAGCAGTGCTAACTAGAATGCTAATTGTTCGCAAGGCAAAGGCAACATTTTCTTGATATTCTACCTATTATCGTGGAAACCTTGAGATTTTTAATCAAGATGGTAAAAAGAGAATCTTTTTCTGTTCTTTTGTAAATTAGAGGCACTGCCACAGCTGATCATTTTCATTGAGTCTACCTGACCCCTTTTGGTCACAGATATTTTTATATGCATATATTGATTAATACTCTAGGTAGGTTTCAAAAGTCCCCTTTTGGGCAGCTCTCTCTTCTTCATGCCTCTGTCTTGTGACACCTACCTGTCTCGGTCTCCCTAGACTCTCCGCATTGTCTTCCCAATTCATAAAATTCATTGTATTTCACGAACACTTCTTCTTGGGCAGCACCCAGCAAATTATTTCTACACAGAAAAGTAGGACAATCACAAATTCTATCTCACTGGCTTCCCTTCCCCCTTCACTGTCTGATATCTAATGTCTTCCAAATCACTGATCCCTTACTCTTTTCACTCCTTTGTTATTGTTCTTGTTACCAATACTGTGCGATCCACTTCCACTCACATTTCTCATGGTCTATGGCTAAAATTATTTCATGCATATGATATCTTCTCTCAGATGAAGCATATAACAGACTCCTGGGACCTGGTATAATTGAAGACTATCCGCAGGTCTTGAAGTAGAGCCACATAGCAGGTCCTTGTTAGTTGCCATTCAGTTAGCCTCCAGAGTCACTGGAGGCGAGAGTTGATAAGGATCAGCATTCTCCTACAAGCTTCTACAAATAAATTGAGGTTGATTCATTTTTGTAGGAGAAGAACAGTAGCTTCAACTGGCAAAGAAGAATCAGTAGAATTTAGAAGTTCAAAGTTCTTAGCTTCATTGGAATCTGACAATGTCCCCATCCCAACAATCATGGTCTTTCTTTTTATATCAGTGCATCAGTTTCAACATAAGAAATCGCATGAGACCATGAATCCAATTTACATTGTAATTCCACCCCCCACTGATTTAATTGTTAATTCAAATATCTTAACTCTTTGGCCACAGAATTGGGAATTTATTGCAGCAAGTGTTTTCTTCTCTTCCTTTCTTTATTCCCTTCTCTTCTTGCCTTCCTTCCTTCCTAGTCTGTCCGTCTGTCTTTGTGGTTTACAGAAACAGCACTATAAATTCTAGCTACATCAAATCTCTAACTCAAAATAATCTTGGAAGCTTTACCATGGGGTATATTGCTTAATAAAAAACAGGCGCTAGTTAATAACAATAATGTAAAACTACACATCCAAATATTCATTGCCTTACCAATAAGCCTTTGTTCTTTAGCCATGCTATTGCAGTTTGGCTGATTTTCACTGTGCTTAAGGGGGAAACTGCTTTAAGAGAATTAACCTGTCTTGGGCTACTAATCACAAAGTCAGTGGTTCAAGCCCACCAGATGCTTCCAAGAAGGAAGTTGAGGCTTTCTGGTCACATGAAGATGTATGGTCTTGAAAATCCACAAGTGCAATGCTTCTCTGTCCTACAGAGCTGCTGTGATTGGCTCGGTGATTGTGAGTTTGAGATCTCTTGTTGGCTCCAGGGTACTGATTGATTCAAGTCTGATGTACGGGTTTTTTATCCTAGGGTCCAGGATGAAGGTCTGCTGCTGGTTAGGTACACTCTTTTATGACAGATTATTGAAACCCAAGGAAATGATTTCTATCATAGAGGCAAACTGAATGTCTCTGCTTGCGTAAAATGTACTGAAGAACTATTGGTCAGAGAAAGTCACTTGACCCTCTCCAACCTCAATGGGCATGGAAGGGGGAAGAAACTCTCCAGCTGTGGGAGTGGTGGGGGCAGGGTACCCTCACCACCAATTGACTAAAAGCCATCCAACCAGACAGAGAAGAATTGCTCTTTTGAGTCTTGGAGACTTTTAAATCTTTACTGGATGAGACAATCTCATCATTCTCTCAAAGAGTAGTGATAAATTTTAATTGTTGACCTTTGGTTAGCAGCGTTAGTGCATAACACAGTATGTCACCAAGGTCGTGAATATTCGACAAACGAGTCTGGATCAACTACTTCAATTCATAAGAATATGGTCTAGATAAATTGTCAGAAGTATATTCCAAAATTACTAACCTTTTAATTTATAATAAGATAAAAACAACAAAATAATAAATTACCCAAATAATCAACAGTAAGGGAAAGTTAAATAAAGCAGGGAATATTACTGCAGATATGCACAAAAAAGGGAACATACTTATGGAATATTAGTAGCATGTAGGAGAAAGAAAGACAAATTGTCAGTTCTGAGACCAAAATGTCCAGCTGTTCCTCGAGCAATTTGGAAAAACACTAAATTTCTTCCTTTGGAAGTTTTATTATTTTGTTTATGACAGGATCTCTTGCTCTACAAAGGAAGGCCATAAGTCAGTCTGGAGAGGAGAGGGTTTAGAAAAGCCAGGGGCTAAATTGCTCAGGCTAATAGAGTAACAAGAGTTTTCAGATTCCGCCTTGGCAACCTAAAAGATAGACTGCTGAAGCCCTTGATCCAGAAAAAGAGAAGCAAAGAGAAGTTCAGCATCCAGCATGGCATCAGCAGTCTAGGGACTAAGGACAGATAGCTTCTGTAATAAAAATAAACAGTCTCTAATTTCATAGAGGCATTTGGTCTTATCTTTAACTTCATAATGTATATAATTATATTACACGATGTTTTTAATTAGGAGAAAAGAATGTGATAAACTCTTACAATTAAGTAACATTGGGATAACAAATCATCACTACTGTACCCATCAGTGACAGACCTGAGGCCCAACTGTTTAACTGGTTATCGAGACCAGTATAAATGGGCAAATCTAAGAAACGGTGACACGAAGTCTTGTGCATTTTCCATGCTAACTGATCCCTGGGTAGTGCAAATGGTTTTCCCTTAACTGTTAACCAAAAGATTGGCAGTTTGAACCCACCCAGCAGGTCCATAGAACAATGGAATGAAAATCTGCTTCTGTAAAGATTATAGCCACAAAAACTCTATGGGACCCACTTCCACTTTATAACACACAGGGTTGCTATGAGTCTGAATTTCTTATGGGAATCTTTTTGTTGTGTGTTTTTGCTATTTCTGAAACTCCATAAAATCCTTTTAAAAAACCTAACGTCAACTTGTTCTTCCTACTTTGGAAACTGCAAAATCAATAGTTCTCTGATAAGGGCAAAGAGTAAGCAGCTACAAGGAGAGAAGGAGGTGGTGGCTTTGGGTGATTCAGAGTAATACTGCCAGTAGAGCATTCTGCAATGATGGAGTGCTTTGTATCTGTAGACCCTAAGACTTTAGCTGCCACTAGCTGCACATAACCTCCTATCGGGAGGACAGACATTGGAGGAGCGGGCGAGGGGAGACATCGGGCAGTGTAAGATATGACAAAACAATAATAATTTATAAATTATTGAGTGGCAACAGAATTGGGCAGCACAGAGCATCTAGACAAAGCTAAGACCAGTGGGTAAAAAACAAATAGTACAGAAAAACGTGAGCGCTAACAAAAGCAGCACTAGACTTCTGGAAGTCACATGGAATAGAAATATAGACCATCTCATTGAGTTGCTGAAAGAAAGGCAGACTGGGGATGGAGATTTTGAGAGATATAGAAACACTCAAGTAACATGTACTGTACTGTAGAATCTAAAGTTGGAAAATATACTTCTATGAGTGGAGACAAGGTGGGAATAATATGAATTAATATTAATAAATGATCATTTGCTCTGGGAAATCATTTGTTTGGACGCTGTGAGCATACCTAAATTACAAGCAATAGCTTTCACTGATTTTCTACCTTCCTGTTCTTAAATAATCATTTGTTTCACTTTCAAATTGATACTTCTCTTTTTGTCTCTTGTTGCTGCTATCATCACACTGGCTTTGCTGTGTATAGGAGCCATGATGCACTTCATGGTTGGACTTTTGGAAGAAAATTATAGAGAGATAATACTAAGACTAAAGAGATAGGCAATTGACTGAATGCTGCTACTAAAAGTGAAAGCATACACTGTGGCTTGGCAAGCTTTTCACTTGTACGTAGTTAAAATTCACATTAAAATAATTATGAAATGTGCAGTACAGTCCAGCCATAAGTCAGAAACATTGACATTTTTTTTAATTATCTATATACATTTATTATGATAATGTTGTGATATTATATTATTGTGATAATATCTATACTGTATAATCATACACCTTATCTGACAATTACTTTATACACAAGAGACATGAGATACATATGAAATGGTACCTCAAAAAATCTGAATTTCTTTTTTAAAGCCATCTATTAAATTTTTTTATAAAACACCCTTATCAGCTTCAATGTATGCTCCATTACACTTAATACATTTGTCCAATCTGCCATTACCTTCTTGGAAATATTTTTCAAACTCATTTGTGTGGATGGCTGACAGCATCTTCCTCATTTTTTTCTTCATCTCTTCTATTTCATCAAATCACTGTCCTTTAATATCCTTTTTCATTAGAAGAAGTTGCACAGAGCAAGGTCAGGTTGAGTTAGATGTATGAGGCACGAAAGGCATGCTGTTTTTTGCCCAAACCTGGCACACTGAGATGACTGCATGAACAGGTATATTCTCATGGTGGCAAAACCAGTCCCCCGCATGGTGGCAAAACCAGTCCCCCATCTGCCACAAATCAGGCCTTTTTTTTTTTTTGTAGCCATGTTGTATAATCTTTTCAGAACCTCTAAATAGAAAGCTTGATTACCAGTCTGACCTGGTGGAATGAACTGCAAATGCACTGAGTCAACATTTCCATCCATTTAGGAAGTTGATTGATGTTCAGAATAAGGTTTGTCATCAATTGCCAGTTCACCGTTGCTGAAACAAGGTAACCACTCATACCCTTGAGTTTTTCCCATATGCTGTCCTTGGAAGCTGAGTTCAACATCACAGTAGTTTCTGTGGCATTTTTCCAAAGCAGGAAACAAAATTTCACAGCTGCATGCAACTTTCTTAAATCAGAGATCACAAAAAAATGAGATTCTAGAAAATTGCTTTCACAAAAAAATTCACTGTGACCAAAGAGAAGCTTCCCAGGTGATGCCACTGAGTGCACTAACTCAGAGCAAGTTGCTCAATGCTTGCATAGTGGGGGAAAATGCCTATTATGAAAGCTCTCCTCATTCCAGTGCAATTCCAGCTTTTTTGAAGGATGGTACCCCTTCTTATATTCCATGTGTTAACTCACTGTGTTCCCTTCATGCAGTTACTGCTACTATATCCCATTCTCCAATCAGGATATTAAAACTCTATTAAGAGGATAAGAAGCCCTGGTGATGTAGTGGACCACACACTTAGCAACTAATCACAAGATCAGCTCTTTGAACCCATGGCTAACCTGTATAAGAAAGATGAGGTTTTCTACTTCCATAAAGATTATTTACAGTCTCAGAAGCACAAAGGGGCAGTTCTACTCTGTACTTTATGGTAACAATGAATTGGAATCAATTTGAGGCCACGAGTTTTTGCTTTGCTAAGATAAACTTATGGGACCAAGGATGTATATGCTTTTGGATGTGATTCAAACAGACACATGTGGCACATGTTATCCATAAAGATATTAGCTTGGAATAATATGATTGCAAATAATTTTTTAGCTTCTACTTGTACTTTTTTTTTCTTCAAATTTTCTCCATGTGCACGTTTAAGCTTTTACTTAAAAAAAAAAAACTGAGTGCTTATTTGCTTGGATAATAATATGAAGTGTTAGTGATCCATCCCACCACACTCCTAACATCAAATTTTCCATTTCTCCCTTGATCCAGTTGACCAGATAACTCTATTTTTAAGAAATGGTGTAAGGTTAGGAGAATAGTAGATATTGTCTGTAAGATAGCCAGCTTTAGTTTAAGGTTATGAAACTTTGCAGTATTTTAAAGATATATTCGATGATTAGAGGAAGAAAAAAGAAGATGAAATCTCCCCATGAGAGAAAATAAAAAGTTGCAGGAGATAAAAAAAACAAAACAAACTCTTAGCAACACTGTAAAGGACAGAGTAAACGTACTCCTCAGGATCTCGGAGGCTACAAACCTTTATGTGACCAATATTTCTCCCATAAGATTCCTGATGAATTTGAACCACCAACCTTTCGTATACTAGCCTGTGACAGTCATGTAATTGTGATGTCAATGTCATGATTGGGATATAAGGGTGGAGTCTAGCCTGTTAATCTGGAGCTAGCCAATGAGTAGCCGGTGAGACCTCTGTGTGGGCATGGCTTTCTCCTGAGAATTCTGGGAAGTCTCGTGGTATTTCCCAATTGGAGAAGAGAGACTTGACACTCATTCTTTGAGATGATGAACTCCAGACAAGACGAGATGACAGCATGCTGATCGATCCTGATTCCTAGAGAATGGAGGAGCTGTTGGAGAAGCCATATGGGCTTGCCCTGATGGAACCAGACCTCTGGTGCTGGAGAAGCCACAAAGAGACCCCTGCCAGCGCTGAGATGCTTCTACCGCCAATGGACACCACTGATGAACTTTGAGCCCTGGAAACGAGGCGCCATGGGGAGATCCCTGCCAGCAGTGGGATGCCTATACCCCAACTGGATACATAAGACTCTGCACCCACTGGCCTGTGACTTCATGAGTTGGAAGGAGACTTTATAGACTGGTATCAGCCATATGGGCTAATATCTAACTGATGACCCTGGTCTGGGTTGGGAAGTTTTCTCAATGTTCCATTCCTCTTGTATATAAAACTTTCCCTTGTAGAATCCATATATGTTTCTATCAGTTTGGTTCTCTGTTCTACCCAGACTAACACACAACCCAATGTTTAACTCACAGCACCAGAACGGCTGCATTTCAAAGCACAGAGAACCCGGGATGGGCTCTCTGGTAGTGTTGGGGTCTTTCACATTCTCAGAAATAAATGATCAAATGGTACTTCTCAGAGAAAGTGTAGGCCTTGGGGTTCCTTCCTTGCAATAACATTCTATTTCCCAAGGGTGACATGAAACCATTAGAGAGATGCCAACCATGAAGGTGTCAGCCAGCAGCAGTAAAAGAACTTTCCAGAGATAATTTATGAAGTGCAAAAGCCCCACACATACCTCGAAAGGGTGTTGGTCTTCAATACAGTCCTGTATTGGAAGTGGAGAATATAGGAAGGAATGAAATGGACTTTCCCAATGGCAGGGCATAAAGGAGTAAAAAAAAAAAAATAAATGAAACTGACTTACAGATTTTCAAAGAGGAGATTCCATGTGAAGAGATGACTATTATAAGCCCCCTCCGTGGCAAGGAAAACATGAAGAAATAAATCTTTTAAAAAAATCATAAGTATATCATGAAAGAGTTGCGTAAGTTTTATTTTGTCTAGGAGCAAGAAATAGACTCCGCTCCATGATATTTGTAATATTTTGTGGGTCATGGAACCAAATAGCTGGATGATGGAATAACCTTGCAGGTCTCCATTCAAGCTGCCTTAGCTGTATTCTTTTCTTTCTTGTGGGCCCTTTCTCCTTTTGATATGGAAATCAGAGCTCAGAAACATCTCTTTACCTCTTCTTAGAATATAAACATTCTCCCTCAATAGTCCTACTTTATTGGTTTGGGCATTTCTTTGCTTTGCTTTTGTTGTTGACTACTTTAAAGTTAGAGAGTGATATTTTAGATTGGTTTCAGTCTTGAATATTGGTAGGGTGAAAGCCAGTAAGAGTTCAGTAAATGGGCGATTGCTCAACATGTTGAAGAAGAAGTAATGAACACATGTATTTTTTTCCTTTTTCCTCTTCCTTCCTCTTTGTCTTTTCTTTATTGATATTATAAAAACAGTGTGATTCAAATCTTCTTTGGCAAAGCAGTTTTCTCTACTGATTTTATGTATTACAATGAAGAGGGGACATATTAAAACATGTTCTTTAAGAGTTTCTCATTCTGAACACAAAGTGGTAATCTACATTATGCACTCCATTTCTCACACTTGAGCTTATGGATAAACATTCATTTTTACTACCTTTAAATAAGTACCTTCTATTTACTAGTTGAGACTTTTAGACCCCCTCAAAGATTTAGAAAAACTTGCTTCAATCTACATCCAACTACTTGATAATGTTTCAGGCCCATTCACAGATTTTTCTATGGCTAGTATTTCTTCACGGTTTCATCTACATTCTACTTTATCTGTGGGAACAAAATAGATTTTGACCACTATTCTGACTGGGTAGAACATTCTGCCTGGTCTCAGCTTCTTAGTAAGTTTATTCCAGGGCTTCCACTAGTCCATCCTGGTTTGACCAGGAGTGAGAATTTGCATTTCCACCTGTTATTCTGAATCCAGATTTGGATTTTAACAAGACCTCCAAGTGAATCTTGTGGGGACCTTACTAAACTATCAATTCTCCATAATGTGGTGGAAATTCAAATTCTAAGCCAAAGGTTTCATTGGAATGAACCAGTTGGAAGCTTTGATTTAGTTATACCCTCATATTTCTATATAAAATGTGTCCCAAGGTATAGATCCAGGGCAATTGTTATTAATTGCCATTGTCTCCTTTCTGACTCATGGTGACCTCTGTGTTACAATGTAGAAGTCACTTCACTTGTTTCCTCTTTTCAGGGGTTCTGGTTCTGATCTAGCAGCTATGTGTTATCTGAAAACATCAGTTCTATGTGTTCAATCTACTTCACTTATATTAGCAGGGCATGTCTGGTGCCATTGGTTTCATCTGGCCAATGTGTAGCGCTAGTTCCTATACACTTCATTTTTAAATTTTCTGAGATTAAAAAACAATGTGCAATCCTTTTTATTATAATTCCCTCTTCTACTATGATTTCTATTTTTTAAAATATGAATTTTATTTTTGTTAATCATTTTATTGGGGGCTCATATATTGCTTTTCACAGTACATAATACATATATTATGCTAAGCACCTTCGCATGCCTGCTGCCATCATCATTCTCTAAATATCTGCTTTTCCACTTGAGCCCTTGATATCAGCTTCTTATCCTTTCCCCTCCATCTTTGCTCCCTCCCCTCCACCAACCCTCAATACTTTATAAATTATTGTTTTGTCATATCTTACACTGCCCAATGTCTCCCATCGCCCGCTCCTCCAATGTCTGTCCTCCCGATGGGAGTTTATGTGTAGATCCTTGTAGTTGGCCACCTTCCCTCCACCCATTCAGTAACTCCACTCTTACTACTGGCCCCAAGGGATTCATCTGTCCTGGGTTCCCCATATTTCCAGTTCCCATCTCTACCAGTGCACCTCCTCTAGTCCAGAAGGATTTGTAAGGGGGAGGAAGCCTTCAGGAACTAGAGGAAAGTTTTATGCTTCATTGTCACCTCGCTGCACCTTGACTGGTCTGTTTCCTCCCCACAACTCCCCTGTAAGAGGGTCCAATTGTCCAAAAGTGGGCCTTGGGTCCCTACCCTGCTCTCCCTCTCATTTGTAGTGATGTGATTCTTGTTCTTTGATGCTTGATATCTTCTCCCTTTGACACCCTCGTGATAACATGAGTGTGCTTCTTCCATACAGGCTTTGCTGCTTCTGGCTGGATGGCCACTTTTTCACCTTCAAGCCTTCACGATCCCAGATACTTTATTGTTTAGTAGCTGCGCGCCATAGGATTTCTCCTCTCATCTGCGTCTGCTCCCTTTTGTCTTCAAGGATCATGTCTGGAGGGTGGGCACATAATGACTTGATTTTTGTTCTTTGATGCCTGATACTTGGTTCTTTCCATACCTCAGGGCCACACAGGCTGGTGTGCTTCTCCTATGGTGGGTTTTTTTTTTCCTGGGCTATAGGACCATTTGTTCACCCTCAAGCTTTTAAGTCCTCAGACGTTATATCTTTTGATAGCTGGATACCATCAGCTGTCTTCACCACTCTTGCTCATGCCCCCACATGTCCTCAGTGATCTTCTCAGGAGGGAGCGCACACAGTGATACAGTTTTTTTTCTTGTTTGATGCCTGAGGCCTGATCCATTTTACACCTCATGGCCACGTCTTCTGTGTGGACTTGGATACTTCTCAGCTAGATGGCTGTTTGTTTATCTTCAGGTTTTAAGACTCCAGACTCTATATCCTTTGATAGCTGGGAACATCGGCTTTCTTCACCACATCTGCTTGTGGACATATTTGACTTCAGAGATTATATTGGGCCAGTGAGCATCAGGGAACACTAGATTAATAGAACAAAGTCTTCTTGCATTGAGGGAGTGCCTGGGTTGGGGCCCAAGGTCCAGTTTTTACCCTAGTACTAAACCTATAAATTATGTACCTGGATTTATTCCCTCCTTATAATAGATGATTATATTTATATATGTACATGTCTGTGTTTAGACCTCTGCAAATGCCCTTTGCTTTCTGGTTCCTTCCTCTATTTCCTTCTGCCTTCCTCCTGTCCTACTATCATGCTCAGCCTTCATTTTAGTTTCAGTACTTCCTCTCTGTTACATTGCCCTTACTTAAGACCTACCAGGCCTCTCACATCCTCCTCGCCACCAATTCCAGACCACTTGCTGTTCCCCCCCATCCCTGGGCCTGTCTGATTTCTATTTTCTACTTATATTTTATCATTATAAAGACAATCAATTTAAGCATTCTCATATTATCTGTATTCCTTTGAGCAAGATTTCTCTTGTTCATTGCATCATCTTCCTGTCTCCTCAAGTTATCTGCCTCTTCTTATAGGTTATAATTTTATTACTAGAAACTCTTCTGGAGTGGCCTTTGTTTCCACAGAGGACATGTGTAGTGGCTTTTGGTGCTGCCACTGTGAAGTAAAGCAGGTTTGACTCTGTTTTAAGCCTAGGAGAAACAGCCTGGTGACACAGGGGTTAAGTTCTCAGTTGCTAAGGAAAGATGACCTGTTCAAGCCCCCCAGTTGCTCCATGGGAGAAAGATGGGGCAGGCAGCTTCCATAAAGATTCCACAACCATAAATCCAAATCTATTGCAGGCAAGTAGATTCTAATCCACAAGAACCTTGTCGAGCAGAGGAGAAGTGTCTGATTGGGCCTCCAAAGCAAGGAAGCACATTGCCACATCTGTCTTCTCAAAGGCGTGAGGGACTTTTAACTGTTGATCTTTCAGTTAGTGGTTGAACACTTAACTTCTGCACCATGAGGTCTTCTTTGAAAATGCTTACCATCTTGAAAGCTTGATGGGACAGTTCTGTGCTATTTTGTGTCCATTCATAGACATCTACTAGACAGTAATGGGTTCAGTCTTTAAGAGTTTCAGTTTTGTAAAAGAGAAAAAAAACTGAAAAGAATTATGACCTGGGGGTTTCCACATAGACAGAACAATGCAAATTCCCTCCCTGAGCAAAGTGCAGGGGCAGGGCTCCTATTTATTTTTCTCCCATGGCAGAAAGTGAATGACTTGATTTTTGCAGCTTCCGCTTCGTAGACAAGAGTATTCTAATTTTATTTTATGAGTTGACCTTCAGCTTTATGGAAGGGCCCATTTTTAGGTGCAATGTACCTGTGACTTTGGACTGAAATTCTGAATCGGGTGTGTGTCAAACTCATGCCCCCTCTATCTTGTTTCTTTTTAAATTAAAATATATTACAGAATAAAAAATCAGCAGGTATCGATTATAGGGAAAACTTAGCATATAAGTGAACAAAACAAATACCATTATGATTGCTATTCAAAGCAAATAATTTCCATACGTCTCTATGTAAAGGAAAGAGATTTGTACAATCCAAATTGCAGTTTGCAGGGGTTAACTCTTACTCACTACTTTGATTTTAAGGATTCCTTTTTTTTTTTAAACTGAAGAATGATCCTTTCTTAATTTTAAGGTTAGTTATATATTTAAAAAATCAATTTGGGTTAAATGTATCCACTTTTACCTAATCATTTTGTTGATGGAGAAGCTTTCAAAGTCATACATTGCTATATTGCTTTGAAGAATACAATACTAAGAAGTACATCATATCTTTTTAGCCCTAATGCCTCTGAAGCCTAGTTAAGTTTTAACTTTTAAAAATCAACCATAATCAACTTTTAATGAATATATTATGTATTTTATGCTTTGATACATAACATTGAGTACTAGTGTATGAATTATTCTATCATTTGTTTGAAAGATATTTAATGCAATGGAAAATGTTGCTTTTACCAAAAAGCAGTAGTAATGCATTCCTCCTATAGTAATGCACTATAACTCCCCCAACCCCCCAAAAAAACCCCCACAAACAAACTCCTTGCCATCCAGTTGATGTAAAGTCATAATGAGTTTATACGACAGGGCAGAATTGACCTAGTGATTTTCAAGATCAGATAAGATCGGGCGTGCGTTCAGGATGGTATGGTCGTAGACCCTTGTGATTTTCCAAGAATGTAATTCTTTAAGGGAATAGAAACCCTGTCTTTCTTCCACACAATGTAAGGGGCTTCAAAAAGTTCACAGCAAAATGGAATTGAAAGATAATGAAAATATATCTGCAAATATTTCAAACCTGCCTCGGATAACTTGGGAAGAAACAGGAGAAGACTGAGCAAGATGGCGGTTACTTCCCCAGCAATTAAAAGACAACTCTCAAGAGAAAGAAAACTAGAACACGATTTGTTTTTTTCATTCTGATCCAATGCTTTTATAATCCACTCACATTTATGTCCAGTTTCTGTGGGCATAAATTGGAAAAATATTGAAATCTTTTTTGTGTATATGCTGTACCCTTTCAGATCAGACATATATTTTAGTTTCTAGGGACCAATGAAATTTGAAAACAGCTGCAAGTCTAGAAGTAATGAGAGATGATGTTTGCTTGAGTCAGCACAAAAGCTGTGGGAGGTGAGAATTAACCAAGATCAGCATCCTTTATCAGATAATGTCTTAGGAGTGTTTATTTAATTTCTTTGAACAGGGCAACTTTGCTTATTTAAACAGGAGAGGCAATGCTGCTTCAGTTGTCTGGGAAGAATCAATAGGATCTAGGAGTGCAAGATCCTCAACAATATTGTTGTCTGCAATATGTTCCCACTCCAGCATGCAAAGTCAATTTTTAAGTTTGTGTTTTTATTTTAACATGTGAGGCTATGAATTCAATTTAGATTTCTAACTCTACCACCCTGTGGATTGGAGATGAGGCTACCCCACTCCCACCCCCCCAATTGTCTTGAGCCTTTTACTATATGATTGTGAATGTGCCCCAGTGAGATTTTTTTTCTTTTTGAAATTTCTGGAACCAGCGCTATATGTTTTTGCTAGAGAGAGCTTATGATTCAAAATATCTTGGAAGGCTTATCTGTGAATGTATACCTTAATAAGAAAAGTGCATTAGTTAGCTAGAAAAGGCTATAGAACTACCCATCTTAAAAGTCAATCGCTTACCAAGTTCATGCTTTTTTTGCACTTTGACTAGAGTTTAATTGATCTATGATGGACTCCTCTGGTCAATTCTGCCTTAAGGAAAATCAACTGGACATGGATTGGGTTCAAGTCAGCTCTGCCTGTTTTTATCCTGGGGCTCAGGATGCTAACCAGGGTAGACTGTCTTCAAGGCAGATTATTGAAATCCAAGAAAGTTAAATTCTACTGTACAAGCACATTGAAGACTTTTGCTTGTATACCATGAACTGAAGTTCCATTGTCCAAAGAAAGTGGCTTGAAAAAGCCAAAAATCAGTGGATATGGAATGGTGGATAATTCTATTTACTGTGAAAGTATAATGAGTAATTACTAAATTATTCTGGGCCAAATAATTCCACTTCTAGGAATCTTCGCTAGAGAATCAGAATGTGTTAACAGGTGTTCAAAATCCCTTAATTTACAGAAAAATAAAAACAAATAAATCACTCAAATGTTCAATAATAGCAGATAATTCAGTAAACTTGGGAATATTGTTGCAAACATTTACAAAAAAATAAGGAACATAGTTTTGAAATATTGAGAAGTGAAAAAGCAGTATGTAGGAATAAAAAGTTTGCTAATTATAAAACAGCTATTTCCAGCACTTTCTTTAGCTTTTTTGAAGAATAGTAAATTTATTTTTTGAGAAAAGTTGACCTTTTGCTCATGACAGAGTCCCAAGCTATAATCAGGAAGGCCAGTTTAGAGAGAGGAGGGTTTAGAAAAGTCAGGAGTTAGATTGCTCAGCATAATAGAGCAACAAGAATTTTCAGACGTTGCTTGCAACTTAAAAGATAAACTATTGGGAACCTTGATTGGGAAAGAGAAAAAAAGCCAAAAGAGCTCACTCAAGAGTCAGCCTGGCAGCAGGCTCAGAATGTTAGACAGGTTGCTTCTGGAAAGAAAATAAACATTCTTTAATGCCATGGAAACATTTGATCCTGTTTTTCTACTTTACAATGTATACAATTATACTACCTGATATTTTTTTTCATTAAAAGAGAACATGATCAATTCTCAAAAATTAGGTTGCATTTGAATAAAGATCATTTTCATACCTGTTTTACATCCAACCAGTAGATAAACAATCAGGCATCAGTAAAATATAAAATTGGGATAGTATGGGTAGGTGAACTTAAGAAACAGTGACCCCCTCATTTGCTTCCAAGTTTTTCACAAGGGTAGCTCTGCTATGGCCGACAGGTCCATGGGTTGGTGAGAAAAATTTTGCCTCGACTACTAACCAAGATGCACCTGACCCAAGCCATGATATTTTCAATGGCCTTATGTGTGTGTGGCATTTGGATGTTGAACAAAGAAGAATGAAGAAGAAATGATGTATTTGAGTTGTGGTGTTGACACAGAATATGGAAAGTACCATGCACTGCTATAAAAGGACAATCAATCTGTGGGAGGAGTAAGGCCAGAGTGCTCCTGAGAGGCAAGAATGGCCAGGCATCATCTCACATGCTTTGGACATGTTATCAAGTGAGATCAGTTTCTGGAGAAGGATATCATGAGTGGTAAAGAGAAGGGCAATGAAGAAGAGGAAGACCCTCGAAGGAGATGGACTGACACAGTGGCTACAACAATGGGTTCAAGCATATAGGAACAATTTACAGGGATGTCTTAGGACCAGGCAATGCCTCCTTCAGTTGCACATAAAATTCCCGTGGGCTGGAACCAACCCGATGGCAACAACATTAGCCAAAAGAGGGTGGTTCCAACCCAGCTAGCAGCTCCATGAAAGAAAAGAAAAGACAATCTGTGTCCAGACTCCAGCTAAGAAAACCTGGTGAGCCTCATTTCTCCTCTAATACATTGAGCTACCAGGAGAATGAAGAACTTAATGGTGATGGCTTTTTCATCTTGCTTTTATGTTACTATTAAAATTCCACAAAGCAATTTTAAAGCATCTATTCATCAGTGTGTTTTTGATGCTTTGGAGAATGCAGGAGCTGGGTCTCACTGGTGAGAGGGAGTGATAGCTGATGCAGGGAGAGGAGGCTTGTGGGTTTAGGTGATCTAGAGCCATACTGACCAGTAGAACTTTCTTCAATGTAGGAATGTTCTGCAGCTACAAGTCTAAAGCATTCATCACTAGCTTCATGAGTATAGTGAATTTTTTTGGTTTGTTTGTTTGCTTTTGTTTTGGGGGCATCACTGCCCTCTGGTGGTGGGAGTAGGAGGCCCAGCCTTTGCTCCTGTGGAACTGGAATTGAACCTCCATCTCAGTGGGCCGCAGTCCCGTGCACAACCACTAATCCACCGGGGTTCAGCCCTATAGTGAATTTTTAAAATATGACTAGCACAGTTGAGGATCTGATTGTTCAATTTTATTTAAATTTAATGGCTTAAGTTTAAATGGCCACATAGGGTTAGTGACTTTGGTATTAGACAGCACAGACCACCTAGACAAGAGCAAGATCACTGAGTGAAAAAGAAAGCATTAGAAAAATCTGAGTTCAAACAGTCAGAACTAGTAGATGTGAAACTGGACTTCCAGACGTCCTATGGAATAGAAGCTTACACCAGTTTATTATTCAACAACAACAACAACAACAACAAAAGAACCAAACTAAACTGCTGCTGTTGAGTTGATACTGACTCACAGGATAGAAAGGTCCCTGTGAGATTCCAAGACTGAAACTCTTTGTGAGAGAAGAAAGTCCTGTTGTTCTCCTATGCAATGGCTAGTGGTTTTGAACTGCTGACCTTGTGATGGAGCCCAACATGTAATCACTATGCTACCAGTGCTCACTTTCAGTAGCTCTAAAATAATGAAAGATAGATTTATGATGTACGCAAACATTCAGAAAGATACAACTTAGAGTTGTAAAGTGTACGTCCATGACTAGAGAAAAAACTGAAAGGACACACAGACACGCACCAGTCACTGAATATGTTCTGTGAAATGGGACACAATTTTCGGAGATGTGAACATGTCTCAATTATGGCCAGAAGCACTCACTGATTTACCACCTTCAGGTTCTTTAATACCCTTTTATTTCAAGTCCCTTATCACGCCTAGCACCAGCACTATTTCTGCTGTGTATGAAAGTCATAATTCACTTCATCGTGGTGTTTTCCAAAGAAAATGAAAGAGAGAAATAATAGTACAACACAACATGAGATTGGCTGCTGCTGCCTCTGAGTGAAAGCATATGCTGTGGTAAACTTTCTTTTTGTAAGTAGGGAAAGTTCACATTGAAACAATGAACGTATAGTACAGCACATCCATGAACCAGTAACAATGACAATTATTATGACTATTAAGACAGATATTACAAGTTAAAGATACAAAGTATCATTATACACCCAGTAGGGCAATTATTTTGTATGCAAGAAACATGAGACAACACATGCTACATGTGAGAACAACACATGTCACATGTGGGAAGTTGTTGTGGTCACTGCTTTAGAGAACCACTGAGGTACACGTGGTCAGATATTATATAGTATATGACTGTATATCAAAACATCAGTTTTTAATGATATAATGATAAACAATTTCTCATTTTATTTTATACATTCTGCATTTCTTTCATTTTCCCCAGAAGCAAGTATAAACTTTTATCTTTTAAAAATTCTCATTGTCTATTTGCCCGGTTAATATTCTGAAGAGTTAATTATTTACTCCACACCCTAACCTCAGATTTCCCCCATTTCCGCCCCAAATCCAGTTGACAAGGTAACAGCTGACTTCGTAAGTGTATGCTTCACTGATTCTGAGACCATACAAAGTTACCAGAAAAGCAGAAGTGCTAAGTAACATTTCCGGTCTTTTGTGTGAGGGTATGAAGGTTTGCAAAATTTTTAAGAGTAATTAGAGGTTTGGAGGGAATAGAAGAGGAATGAAATTTCTTCCAGAAGGCAAAATGTTTACCAGGACATGAAAAAAAAAAAGGCCTTTAAGAGGATCAGTGACCAGGAATGGGCCTTCTGCTCATGCTGTCGTCTTTCCTATTCTCACAGAGAAGCTGCATCGAGGAGCAGTTAGGATATGTCTTAGAATCCCTATCCTGCAAGAAATTTCCTATTTTTCAGGGGAATCATGAAAGACACAGTGAGTTGTCAACCCTGAAGATGTCAGACCAGGGTAAAGTGATAACTTATGTGGCCCAAAGGGTCCAACCTCCAACTTGGCGCAAGGGTATTGGACTTCACGAGGTCCCTATATTTGGGGTGGAAAACACAAGGAGAAATGAAATGTATTTTTCCACCATATAGGTAGAAGAGAGATTAAAAATTAAATGAAATTGACTTACAGCTTCTTAATAAACAAAATGCAATGTAAGGAAGGAAATCACATCTTCCTTAACTAGGGAAATATGGAGAAGTGAATAGTGGAGAACTGAAAGAATCTGGCCAGATGATAGACTAGGCAGATGCTCTACATCAAAGAGATGTGTGTGACTGTGGTGGTCAAGTGCTTGATGTCAATTTCATGATTGGAAGTCTAGGGATGGAGTCTAGCCTGTTAATCTGGAGAGAGCCATTGAGGAGCCAATGAGGTCTCTGTGTGGGCATGGCTTTCTCCTGAGACTTCTGGGAAATCTCATGATATTTCCCTCATGGAGATGAGAGGCCATCTCCCCAGTTGTTGGGAGTCAGTTTCTGAGATGACAAACTACAGACAAGACAAGATGGCAGCATCTGAGGAGCTGGAGGAGCCAGAGGAGAAGCTATACGGTCTTACCCTGATGGAACCAGTCCTCTGAAGCTGGAGAGGCCACATGGAGACCCCTGCCAGTGCTGAGTTGCTTCTACCACCACTGGATGCTGTTGATGGACCCTGAGCCCTGGAAGCAAGGAGTCATGGGGAGACCCCTGCCAGTGCCGTGATTCTGCACCTGCTGGTATGTGACTTTGTGAGTTGGAAGGAGACTTTAGAGACTGGTATCGGGCATATGGGCTAATAGCGGACTTATGACTTTGAACTGGACTGGGTTAGGATGCTTTCTCAATGTTCCATTCCTCTTGTATATAAACCTTACCCTTATATCCATATACGTGTCTATGAATTTGTTTCTCTCATCTAACCAGACTAGCACAGTGACCTTCTACCAAGATCTTCTACAACAATGACCAAATGAAGCAGATACAAATGATAATCTTGGTATCTTAAGCTTCAGAGGAAATGGTAGAGAAGTCAATCTAGAACTGACTCATGACCTCAAGTCAATTTTGACCCTATAGGACAGTGTGCAACTGCCCTCATAAGTTTTCAAGATTGGAACACCTCGCTGAAGTAAGAGAATCAAACATATCAAACTCACTGTCATCGAGTCAATGCCAACTCAGTGAGTGTATATGACAGGGTGGAACTGTGCCTGTGAGTTTCCCAGACTGTAACTCTTTACAAAAATAGAGAGCCTTGTCTTTCTTTTGTTGAGCTACTGGTGGTTTCAAACTGCTGACCTTGCAGTTTAGCAGCCCAATGTAACTACCACAATACCACCATGGCTCCTCTCTAGAAGAAGAAGCTGGATGAAATGGAGGACAAGGAGAAAAAGGGAAAGATGGGTTTGGAGCTGAACTAGAGAACTCGGCCATTTTGAACTTTTGCAAATAGCATACCCATAGGGACAGTGACCGATTGTCACTTCTCTTTGTTCAAGACTGCACATGCATCTGCATTAGCTGCTGGTGACCAGAAAGGTGTGATCTTTTTGCTCCCCATACATTCCCGATGATCAGAAGTGTGGTCACCATCCCCCATGCAGTTGCCAGCAAATCACTCTCCTGGAGCAGTCCCAGTTCTGTCTGGGGCTGAAGGCATGCCTTTGTAGATTAAGCATTCACAGTAAAAGAAACCTATAGGACTAAAAATAAATAATGGAGTTAGAATTTCTGATGGAGATGAAGATAATCTTCAAATTAAATAAATAAATTATATGGTAAACTGAAAAATATAAACCTTCTCATCAAAATAGAAAAGAGGAAAATTATAAAATTTTGGTTAAATAAAAACAAGAAAGGAAATTATAAGAAAACCCATAAACAAAGTGAACTAAGACAGAAAAAAATGTGAAACAGAGAAATCAGCAGTACCATAACACACACACAGACACACACACACACACACACTATTGAAAATGATAGCAATAAATTTACTGTTGTTAGGGGCTCTGTATACCATTCCAACTTACAGCAAGCCTGTGTATAATAGAACAAGACACAGTCATGCCATTTTTCCCAAGCATGTTTGAACCCATTGTTGTAGCTTGAGTGTCACTCCATCTTCTTGAGGATTTTCCTCTTTTCCCCTGTTTTTTAAACAAGCATGATATTCTTCTCAGGGGATTTTCCTCCACTGATAACAAGTCAAAATCTTCTCTGTGGGTGAAGACTGGGCTTTCTGCTCCCATAAACAGTGATAGTTTCCTAAGCTCACAGGGGGATCACTATGAATCAGCATCGAATCAATGACAGTGAGTGAATGAGTGTGATGTTAGTTATGTCGTTGGATAATTTCCATATTCTGATGGCTCATCCTTCTTGGAATGGACACTCATAGGGAATCTCTTCTATTTTGGTCTTTCTTGTCTTTATAATTATCTTGTGGTTTCTTCATGTATATTATCCTTGATGCTATCAGTAATTTATCTACTCTTTGTTCATTAGTGCTGTGTCAAATCTAATCTTGGGATGGTCTCTAAATTCAGGGGCGGGATATGCTCAAGACCTGGGCTTGTGAGCACTTTCTTCATCTTTATCTTGAAATTGCATATGAGCAACTGGTGTTTTTTGCAGTCTCCCCTGCTCTCTTTCTGACTATTGGTATTGAGCTTCCCCATCTACTCTTTACACAGATAGAGATGATTTGATTCTTACATATGCCATCCTGTCAGGTTCATGTGGAATTTCACCATTTATGTTATTTAGAAGAGCTATTTACAACGAACAAGTCTTGGGTCTTGCAAAACTCTACCATGCAATTCTTGCATCATTTCTATCACATGGGTGACATCTTCCAACTGCTGATCGTTATCCTTTGCTTTCAACTAACACAATCCTGTCTTCTTGATTTAATGCTTGATCAATTGCAGACTGCAGAAGTTGGTAAAAAAAATCTTCAATTTCTTTCTCACTGACTTAGTGAGCAATGTGAAAATGTGAATAATTTGTATGCTAATGGTCGTCCTTTGTAGATGAATGGATATTATCCTATCACTGATAATGTTTCATCTCAGAATTGATCTTAAAAAGTTCTTTACATCAACTAATGTGGCACCATTCTTCAATTGCAGTACAGTAAATGATTTTCTAATTAAAAAAGACTTACACCAGTCCATTTTACTTAATATGCATTTCATATTATTTTTTATGACTTCCAATTTTCCTAGATTCAAATGTTTTACATTCACGTTATGATTATTAATGAGTATTTACAGCAGTTTCTTTTTATTTGAAGTTGTATCACATCAGTAAAGAAAGGTTCTGACTGTTTTGCTATACCGACACCATTAAGGTCAACTCTACTTTGGGCAGGAAGCTCTTCCACCCGAGGGGGCTCATCCTCTGGCACTATATCAGACAAGGCCCTGAGTGTATCATAAGGTTTAAATGGCCCTTTATCTCACCCTAAAAGTTTATGGCCAGGCCCTTCTTCCCAGTGTGCCATAATCTGGAAAATTTTCTGAAATATTTCCACCATTGGAGATCTTGCTTATATTTGAAATGCCATTTCGGCTCAATGATACTCTTTAAATGCAGTGTCATGACACACAACAATATGCAAACCACAAAAGCATATCAAATTGGTAGACGGGTGGCAAAATTGATCAATTATGCTGAATATAATTGGATTAACTGCTCCAGTCAATATCCAGAGAATAGCAGAAGGGATAAGAAAATAGGGCTCATCAATGCCTGGTCTAAAAGAGACACACCTTATCCACAAAAGGTCAGGATGGGACAAAGACCAAAGGTTGAAAACGCAAATACAAAATAAAAAAGACCACAAAAAGAGAATGGTTATATTAATTTTAAGACTTTAAGAGTTTATGACAAAACAAACATAAGAGATAGGGAGGATGTTATATAATGATCAAAGAGTCCATTGAGCGATAGTAAAAAACCATAATAAACACCTATGACTATCATCAGAGTCTCAAACTTTCATCGAATTGGATAGAAAAATAGTTTCACAATAGTATCAGGAAACCTTAATACGCCACTTTCAAATAAAGACAGAACAACGAGAAAATACTCAACAAATACAGGAAAACTGAGCACCACTATCACACTCTGAGACTGTTCAGGGTTTTGCAGAGCATCACAACAACACAATGCACTTTCCTTTCTAGCACACACGAGCAGTCCCAAAGCAGATCATATGTTAGGCCACAACGTGAGCCTCAGTATATTGAAGAGCATTGAAATACTTCAAGGCTATAAAGTTAGAAACCCCAAATAGGAAGATTCAGGAGGAAACAAATACTTAGAAACCTAATATTACCCTGCTTAAAAACTAATGAGTAAGAGAAGATTTAAAATGAAATTTGAAAATTCCTTAAAACACAATACACTAAAATCTGTGGGAGATTATGAAAGAAAAGCCCTTAGAAGGCAATTTACAGCAATAGATACAGACATAACAAGGATAAAAGACCCCAAGTGTACAACTGAACCCAATATTACCAATAGCTAGAAAAATGTAGCAAAATGAGCTGACGGTCACCAAAAGAAATAAATATTAAGTCGGAAATAAATAAAACTGAAAAAGGACAGTAGAAAGAATCAACAGATAAGAAGGGAAATGCAAATCTAAGAAGTAAAATGGGTGCTGTCACAACAGAACTGGTGAAAATAAAAAGAATGATAATAGAAGACTATGGAAAATTATACTCTAACAAGTATGAAAACCTAGAAGAAATATATTAACAGCTACAAACACTTAAACTAGTAGAAAACCCAAACAGACCCCAAATAAAAAAAGAAACTGATCAGTTCATGAAAAAAATTCCAGCTATCAAGAAAAACTTGAGGCTGAGGTGGCTTCACTGGTGAATTATACCAAACACTTAAACAAGATCTAACTCCTACTCACACTATTCCAGAGTAAAGAAAATGATTTAAAACTCCAGAATTGATCTTTATAAAGTGAGTTAACTCTCATATGCAAATCAGACAGAGACATCACTAAAAGGAAAATTACAGACCAATACTTTGCATAAACATAGATGCAAAATTTCTTAGCCAATACCATCATGACTAAGTGAGATTCATACCAGGTATGCTGGAATGGTTTAATATTAGAAAAACAATCATTGCAGATCCTCACATAAGTAAGACAGAGAACCACATGATTACATTGATTGAAAAGGAAAAAGGATTTGACAAAGTCCATGGACCCTAACAAGAAAAACAGGGACACCCATTCATGAGCAGAACATTCAATAAAAAGAGGAATAAAAGGGAAATCCCTTAACAAGGAAAGGCATATATACAAAACCAAGCTTATGCTCATTGAAAAGCATGGAAAGTGTCCCCCTGGCAAGCAGGAACCAGATAAAGATGTCCTTTTTCTTAATTCAATATTGTGCTGGAAATCTTAGAGCTATCTTAGAGCAACAAAGGGAAATGAAAGGCAGTCAAATTGACAAAGAAGAAATAAAACATTCCCTATTTGCAATGGTGGGTTCTGCATTGGACTGCTAAGTACAAGGTCAGCAATTTGCACCCAACAGGAGGCTGTTGCCTCCATAAAGAGTTACACCTTGGAAATCCTACTCTGCCCTAGACAATCAGTAGGAATCAGTATAGACTCAATGGCAGCTTATGTGATCTTTTACATAGAAAAGGTCAAATTCTGAAAGAAAATTATTGGAATTCATTAAAACATTCAGCAATGTGTCAGGGGCACAAAACAAGCAAACAAAAATCTGTCAGATTCCTTACACCAGCAAAAAGGCATCCTAAAAAGGAAATCAGAAAGAAAAATTTCATAATAGCCACCCAAAAGATGAAATACTTGAAAATAAATCAACCAGAGAAATGAAAGATCTATATAAAGAAAAATGATAAAACATGACTATTAAAAACCAAAAGAGACCCACATAAATGAAAGAATATACTATGCTAATATAGTATATTGAAAATATACTTAATATATTGGGAATGCCAATACAGATATAATGCAATCTCAATCCTGATACCAGCACCATCATTTTTAAAGAGATGGAAAAATGAATTATCCACTTAATATAGAAAGTAAAGGTACTCCTGAGAAGCAAAGTACTCTAAGAATAAAGCAGGTGGCCTCACACTTACGGATCTCAAAATCTATTACACAGCCATGTAGCTAATGCAATCTCGAACTGGCACAGTGAGAGACACAAAAATAACTCCCTGGAACAGAACCGAGAGCCAAAAAGCCTTCCATCCACCTACAGACAGATGATCTTCGACAAAAGGTTGAAACATATTAAATAGGGGAAGAGATAGCCTCTTTAACAAACATTTCTGGTAAAATTCACTCTCCATTTGCAGAAGAATGATACAGGACCCATACCTAACATCACATATAAAAATTAACTCAAGGTGGATTAAATATCTAAATGTAAAACCTAAAACTATAAAGATAAGCAAAGGAAAACAGGGACAAATTTTGGAACCCTAATACATGGTATAAATACTCTATCAAACATAATTGAACATACATCGACAACAGTGACAAACCAGAACATTAGTACCTCTTAAAAGCCGGACATGTCAAGGGGCACCTGGGCAGTGATGATGCATACATGTTTCCTCTAGTTTCTGAAGCCTTCCTCCCCCCAACCATCATGGTCCCAACTCTACCTTATAAATCCAGATGGACTGGAGAAGGTACATTAGCAGAGAGGGGAGCTGGAGATATGGGGAAACCAAGATGGATGAGCCCCTTCAGGCCAGTGGTTAGATTGGAGTTGCTGGAAGGGTAGAGAAAAGGTGAGATAGAGAGACAGAACCAACTGCAAGCATATACACATAAGCTCCTATTTGAAGGACGGGCATCAAAGGAGTGGGTTGGGGGAGAGGCTGGGCAATGTAATATATGACAGAACAACAATAATGTATAAAGTACTGAGGGTTGGTGGGGAGGAGAGACCAGGGGAAGAGGGGAAGGGATGGAAAAGTTGATAGTAGGGGCTCCAGGGAAAAGGCGGATGATTGGAAAACGATAGTAGCAGTGGACATGTAAAGGTGCTTGGCACAGTATGTTTATTTATGTATTGTGAAAAATGATGTACGAGCCCCCAATAAAATGATTTTTTAAAAAAGCCAGACATGTATTCACATCAAAATATTTCACCAAAAGAGTTGAAAAGAGAACCCACACATAAGGGGAAAAAATATACATTTGAAAATGACAGGGTGAACAAGCAAACTAATCTCTAAAATTCATAGAAAACTTCAAAATCCCAGAAACAACATTACAAATAATCTGCTTTAAAAATGGACAGAGGAAATGAACAGAACTTTTGCTAGAGATGTTTAGGCAGCCAAAAAACACATGAAAAATGCTTTTGAACGTAAGTCATCAGAGAGATAAAAATCAAAAGAAGGAGATGTCATCTCATCCAACATTAATAACAGAGTTCAAACAAAGAGAAAATAACAAATGCTGGTGAGGAAGTGGAGAGATTGGAATCCTCAAACATTGCTAGTATGGACGTCAAATGGTGCAACCATTGTGGAAGACAACATGGTGCATTCTGAAAAAGTTGAAGATTAAAAGGCCGTATTAACCAGCGTGTTAGGCATGTTATCAAAAAGTTTTCGGAATTAAAACCTAATGAAAAATTTTCTGTAAACTTTTTGAAACTCCCTCAAATATCTAGGGAAAAAAAAGAGCAAGAGTCTCAACACAAACAGACTCATGCATGCTCATGTTCATGACAGCACTGTTTACAATGGCAAAAAGATGGGGACAATAGAAATGACTCTCGGCAAAAGAATGGGTCAATGTATGCACACATAATGGAACACTGTGCAACCTTAAAGAACAAAGAAGACTGTGCAGCTCCTCATAATGTTGATGAACCTGGAGGATATTACATGGACAGAAGTAAACCAATCACCAAAGGCCAGATATTACACGAGACTTCTATAATTGAATGTCAAGGAGAAGTTTTCAAGCAAGAAGAAAGTCTCTGAAGATTACCAGGCATGGGAGGGGAAGGGAGTCCAGTTCACTCATTAGAGGCTAGGCACATATTCATTTGAGTGAATGGGGAGGACAATATAGAATAAGAGGGAGGTCAGCAAAAAGCCTTAGGAAGGAACTCAGGGTAAGCAGTACAAGGCTCACAGGCCACAGAGGTAAATATTATTCTATATGTAATCCTGCAATAACAGTCATTTACAAGGGGATTCATAGCTAGGCATACAAGCTCACCACGTGTAGGATGGGGAATATATATATACATAATATATACATAGACAGGTTACATATCTATATGCATATTTACCTACACTGCAAGAAGAGTATGGCAACGACCCTGAGGGATGAGACCTTGTGCCTCAGGGCTCAGGACCATCCTCTCTAGCGATAACAAAATCTACTATTAAAACACAGTCCACACACCACCAAACAATGCTCTTCATTTTGCTTAGGTGAGGAGGGACAGGTCTTAAAAGTTAATCAGGATCATCTAAATTTCAATTATTGGTATTTCTTGATCCAGAACAAAGAAGAGAGGAGAAAACCAATGACACACGGGATTACTATTCCAATGGTTCTGGATCACTCACCCTCAGCCTCCATGACGACACCAGAAATACTAACTGGTGCCCCGTACTAGCTATTGACCTCCCTGAAAGAAAGTCTATTAGAAGGCGCTGGGGAGAGTGGGCGAAAATGTGGTACAAAACTTCTAATTATAGAAAGTAAATGGGCTGACTGGCCAGAGACTAGTGGAATCCCAAGACTATGGCCTTTAATCACCCTTCAGATCTGGAACTGACCTCACCCTGTGGGCTCATTTTTTCAGAGAAACAATGACACGACTGCAGATTATCCATTGCATTCAAGTCAGATTCATATTTTTTGGGGGTCCCTCGTGCTCACCCCTCCTGCTCAGCATGCTTGTCAGATTTATATTTTTATCCTAGGAGATGAGCTCATTTCCTTTTCACGCCCACTGAAATTAGGTTTAGTCAAGCAACTTTTTTAAACTAAGAGACTAACCTATTTCATCTAAGCAGACACCTTCAGTGTACTTATAGAGGAGAATTCGCCTTCTTGGATTTTAATTCTTGCCATGAAAAGAAAGTATCTGTTGCAACTACTGACCTTCATCCTGGGGCAGGAATCAAGTTCAAATCTGACTAGAATCCACAAGAAGAAGCCCTGGTGGTGTACTGAGTTGCAAACTGCAGGGTCGGCAGTTCAAAAACATCACTGGCTTCGAGGCAGAAAGACAGAGCTTGCTACTCCTGTAAATGATTACACTCTTAGAAATTCACAGGGGGAAATTCTACCTCATTCTGCAGGGTGGCTATTGATCCTCAATCAGACCATAGTGAGGTAGGGAATATTTGCTAAATTAGTCCAGATCAAATAATGAACTTCACTGCAAGGAACCTAGCCTAGAGAAATCAGCAATATTGTCCCCAAATTATGAATCTCTTAATTTATAGACCTATAGAAGCAAATAAAATTAATTATCTAAATATTCAACAATATGGGATAGTCAATTATATTAAGGAATGTTATTGCAGGCAGTAACAAAAAATAAGGAACATACTTACAAAATATTGAGAAGTGATAAAATGCAACAGGATACAGGAAGGAAATAAAGGCCAGTTATAAAACCCAATTTACTAGTGGTTACATCAGCATTTTTATGTTAACAGCCCACAGCTTAACATAGTATACCACCAGGGCTCCTTACATCGGCCTTTTTAAAGAATATGCAATTTCTTTGGGGGAAAAAATTGCCCTTTTGTTATGACAAAGTTTTTAACTCTAAAAGGGAAGGCCAGTCTAAAGAGGGGAGGGTTTAAAATAGGAGTTAAATTGCTCAGCATACTAGAATAACCTGAAAGATAGGCTGTTGGAACCCTTGATCAGGAAAGAGAAACATGAAAGAGGTTTAGTAGGCCAGGGAGTAAGGACAGGTTGCTTCTGGATGGAAAATAAGAATCACTACACCCATCAGCTACAGATGGCCTCCTTGTTTATCTCATTGGTTGGATTTTAAATTGTGATCAGTGTGAGTGGTTGAACTTAAGCAACAGTGCCATCTCTTACCCATTTTGTAGTGTTTTGAAATCATGTCACTCTGCTATACACAGGTGTGTTCTCAGCTACTAACCTAAAGCGTGATGGTTCAAACCCACCCAGTACCTCCATAGAGTAAAGCAGCCGTTCTCAACTTGTGGGTCACGACCCATTTAGGGGCTGAACGACCCTTTCACAGAGGTCGCCTGATTCATAACAGTAGCAAAATGGCAGTTATGAAGAAGCAGCAAAAATAATCTTATGGTAAGGGGGTAACCACAACATGAGGAACTGTATTAATAGGTGGCGGCACTATGAAGGTTGAGAACCACTTGAGTAAAGGAATGGGAATGTTATTCTGTAGAGACTACAGCCGGGAAACCTCAGCCCTTGGTTGTCCTCTGAAATACACGGGTCACATGCATCTTCATTGACTTGATGGCAATGCTTTTTCTTGTTGTGTGTTTCCTGGTTTTGATTTTGATATTACTAAAACTCCGTAAAAATATATTTCACAAACATCTATCATCTTGATGCTTTGGAGACTGTAGAATCCAGTGCTCTCGGATAAGAGGAAATGGTAAACAGCTGTTAGGAGGGAAGACAGGCGGATGTAGGCGATCCAAAGCCATATTGCTAAATAGAATGTTCTGCAATGTTGGAAAGTTTTGTATTTGTAGGGTTTGATATATTCATCACTAGCTGCATGAGTCTAGTGGATATTTAAATTGTGACTAAGATACCTGAGTAACTGAAGTTTCAACTTTATTTCAATTTAATGGCTTAAATTTAAATGACTACATATGGTTAATGATTATAATATTGGACAGCAAGAGCATCCACAAAAATCAGCAGGTGAAAAACAGTGGATTAGAAGAATATGTAAGTTCAAAAAAGAAAGAGCTAATACAAGGGGAACTGGACATCTGAGAGTCACATGGAGAGAAGTAAACCATCTTATCTAGATATTAAAATAGAGATAGCTCTAATTTATTGAAACAGAGCTCCAAAAGGTATGGCAGCACTCAGTATAATAGGTAGGTTTATTGTGCCAACCTGACCAATGAACACATGTGGGGTCAATTGAAGGGCAGAGAGATAAATGGCTGGGTGAGCCTCCCTTTCTTTTCTCTTGGTCTCTAATGATTGGATCAGTGTGCGGTTGCCTTTGCTGGTTCTTTTCCTGAACTTGTGAGCCTCAGTATCTGTGGGACACCTAACCCATGGACAGTGTCCCTATAATTTGACGTTTCTTCAAGACCCGCTTCACCACCCTACTGGAGTATACATTGCTTGAGCCGGGAACTGTTGGACCCTGACATCTGGCTGACTGTTGATGACCTGCCTTGCTGTTTGCTGCATGTGGCCAGATTGCCTGAATTGCTCAAGAGAGGACTCAGCTGTCTGTTGACTTGTACCCAGAGGCCCTGAAGACTTGAAGGACTGCCAGTTGTATTAGCTGTCTCAAGGAAGTGATTTGGACTGCGTCATTTGTACTGCTCTACAGACTAACTAGTTGCTTATTTCTTATGTTGTATACAGCTATCTATAAAAATAAATATAAAACTATAAGTGTCCTGGTTTTGTTTCTATATTTGTCTAATATACTCAGGTAACATGTATACTATAAATTAATAATAAAATTATAGTTCTTTCAGTGGAGAAACCTTTGGAAGACTGTCCAATCTCGCATCATTCAATGTCCAGGATATGGTCTATGAAATAGGATATTGTGTGATTTGATTGTTGTGTGAACATACCTAAATTATGAGCAATAGCATTCACTGATTTTCAACCTTCGCATTCTTAATCTTTTGTTTCCATTCCAGGTCAATCCTTCTCTCTTTGCCCCTTACTGCTACTCTCACTAACACTGGTTGTGCTGTCTTTGGAGGCCACAACACACTTCATCGTCTTTTCCAAAGAATATGAGACAGAGACCTACGCAAGAGACATGGGATACACAAGACTGGATGCTACAAGTCAAAGCCTACACTATTATTAGGTTATCTCTTCATTTGTATTCAGGGAAACTTACCATTAAAATAATGACAGAAAGTATGATACAGTACTTATATAAGCCAGCAGCCTAGGCATTTATTATGATTATCAAGGTGATATAAGTTGTGCACCCATTACCTATTACACACCTGGCCAGAGAATAACTTCACATACAAGGGACAACAGATGTATGTGATGCATGTGTGAAGTTGTAGCACTGGTTGTGTTTGCTGTGTCCCATTATACCCCCTATATTTTGTTTTCTGATCTGAATTTCTGAACTTTAAAGTAACTTTATGGAACCAAGGATATATATCTGTTCACGTGTTGTCCAAATTCATAATGCTAGCTTTGAGTAATAGGTTTACAAATAATTTCAAAATTTTCTTTATGCATGCTGCATTTCTCTAACTTTCTCCATAGCAGTGTATAATTTTTATTTTGTTTTTAAAGTTGTGATTGCTATTTGCATGTAAGCTATTTCCAAGTGTGAGTATACAATCCATCTCACCTTTACCTCAAATTACCTCATTTTCTTCACAGATGTGATCGACCAGGTGACTGTGATTGTTACTGTGTCCTTCATTATCTCTGAGAAGGTAGGAAGTTAGGAAAGCAAAAGAGGTGAGTAAGATTTTTAGTCTTTTGTGTGAAGGTTTATAATAAGTTTAAGAGAAATTGATGGGTTGCAAGAAAAAAAATAGGGATGAAGTTTCTCAGAAAATGCAAAAGGATTTCTAGGAGATGAGAGAGAGGTACATTTCATGTCAAAGCAGTGGGTACCAGAGATCAACTTACTGTTAGAACTGAGATATGACACAACCTCAGAGATAAATAAATGCATGTCCCATATAGGAACAAATATAATAGGTTTGAGTGTTTCTTCCTTGAAAGAATGTTCTAATTTTTAAACGTGGCATGAAAGTAACAAAGTTTCCAACACTGCAGTTATCAGACAATGGCGAAGAAGAGTTCAATGATAGCATGTGTGGCCCAAGGGCCTAATTCCCAAACTTGGAAGTGTCCTGAACTTCAATGACAGTTTGTTTTCACCTCAGTTAGAACGACTGTGAATTTACATTTTAACAAGATTTCCAGGTGATTCTTTAGTAATATTGTGTCAGTCTTGTTAAAAGGTAGGTTCTGATACTGCAAATATGGAGGGAATATGCAGGGTCTCAGCAAGGGGTAACCAGACTAAACCAGTTTGAAGTCGTGATTTACTGCCACATTTTCATGCCATAAGTTCAGGCAATTGTTGTTGTTACCTGCCATAGGGCCTATACTCATGCAGGTCAGAGTAGATTTCATCTCTTTGTTTTTCTTCTCTCAAGAATAATTGCCCTGCATGTACCAGGGAACCAACAGAGAGGTCTGAGGGGCCAGCACCAATCCCAACTATGTGGACACCCCTCCGCCCCTCCCCAAAGAAGAATGGACTTCAGAGAACAGCACTAAAGCTACAGCTTAGAGAGAAGGGCACCTCTGATTAGCACACACAGGTCTTTTGTTTCTTTGGTTAGGTTTAGTCCTAGGTATTTAATATTGTGTGTGGCTACTGTAAACAGTATTGATTTTTTATTTCTATTTTTTGAGTTCTCTTCACTGCTACATAGTATTCCAATTGACTTCTACTTCTTAATCTTGTATCCAGTGGAGCTGAAGGAAGAAGATCAAGCTGCATTGAGTGCACTAGCTAAAGGTAAGGATCCAGGAATTGATGGAATAGTCATTGAACTGTTTCAGAAAGTTGAAGAAGTACTGAGAACACTCATTTATGCCAGGAAATTTGGAAGACAGCTACCTGCCCAACTTACTGGAAGAGATCCATATTTGTGCCCGTTCCAAAGAAAGGTGACCATCCAGAATGCTCACATTATAGAATGGTATCGATAATGCACACATGTTAAATTTTGCTTAAGATTGTACAAATGGTTGCAGCAGTACATTGCCAGGAACTGTCATAAGTTCAGGCTGGATTCCGAAGAGGATGTGAAACAAGGGATCTCATTGCTGAGGTCAGATGGATGTTAGCTCAGGAGAGAATACTTGCGTTTCATTGACTATGCAAAGGCATTTGACTGTGTAGACCATAATTAACTGGAGAATCTTGAAGAGGATGGGAATTTTGGAACACTTCATTGTGCTCATCTGAAACTTGTATATGGATTAGGGGGCAGTTGTGTAAACAGACCACGGGAATACTGCACAGTTTAAAATTAGGAAAGGAATTCATCAGGATTATATTTCCTCACTATATTTGTTCAATTTGAATGCTGAGCAAATCATTAGGGATGCTGGGTTATATGAAGAAGAATGTATTATCAGGATTGGAGGAAGGTTTTTTTTTTTTTTAACAACCTAGTATAAGTATATGACATAACCTTGCTTTGTAAAAGTGAAAAGGACTCGAGGCACTTGATAGAGATATGTAAGGATTATAGCCTTCAATGTGGATTACAACTCAGTATAAGGAAGCCCACACTGAACAATAGGTAACATCATGATAAATGGAAAAAGATTGAAATTGTCGAGGATTCTGTCTTATGTGGATCCACAATCAATTCTCATGGAAGCAACAGTCGAGATCAAAAGAAGTAATGTATTAGATAAATCTGTTGTGTGAGACCTCTGTAGAGTATTGAAGAGTAAAGTTGTTACTTTGAGGACTAAGATGTGCTGACCCCAAGCCACGGTATTCTCCACTGCATCACCTGCATGTGAAAATTGGGCAATGAATAAGGAAGACAGTAGAATCTATGCATTTGAACTGTGGCTCTAAAGAAAAATACTGAACGTCCCGTGGATAGCTAAAAGGACAAACAAATCTTATTGGAAGAAGTAAAGCCAGACTGCTGCTTAAGAAGTAAGAATGGCAAGACTTTATATTACATAATTTGGACATGTTGTCAGGAGAGACCCATCCCTGGAGCAGGGTGTCATATTTGGTAAAGTGGAGGGGGCAGTGAAAAAGATGAAAGCCTCGACAAGAGAGATTGATACAGTGAAGACATCAATAGGCCCAATCGCTGGAACAATTGTGCGGATGGTGCGGGACCATGCAATGTTTCATTCTATTGTGCACAGGGTTATATGGGTTAGAGGTGACTCCATGACACCTGGCAATAACATGATATTAGATCATACCATAATGATCATATTTGCTTTATTGTGTAACTCAAGAATATATCATGGACATAGTTCCACGTCAATCAATAGACATGCATCCTCTTCATGATTCTCAATAAAGATTTATTACTGTAAGGAGTTATTGTGATGATTAATGTGATGTGACAACTTGGCTAGGTTAGGATTCTGAGGCAGACACTCTGTGTCTTAATTATCTAGTGCTGCTATAACAGGAATAGTTCAAGTGGGGGGCTTTAGAAAACAGCATTATGTTCCCCCAGTTCGGGTGACTGGAGGTCTCCATTCAGGGAAAGGCTTTCTCTTCTGAGCTGCTGCTCCTAGGCAGTCTTCATGTGACCTGGGCAATCCCTTGTCCATGCATGTGTTCCAATCTTTTATATATCTCAAAGTGGTCTTTTGAATTTAGATTTCGGTCATATACACAATAATGTCTGAGATAATAAATACATGCCAACTACCAGTGACTCTAGGATCATTCTGATTCCAGGGATGATGTTAAAGTAGAATAAAACATATAAAGGGCACAACTAACTGTTGAAGGCCTGTGGCAACCTCCTAGCTTCTATAGGGTCTTCATACCCTAGAAAAAAAAATTAATTCTGAAGTTTTGTTTACCATTTCTTTGTTTGTTGTTTATACAGCTTCTGACACCCTAAGGGGAAGTCCTACTCTGTCCTATATACTCACTATGAGTCAGCGTCAACCCAGTGGTCTTGGGTTTTTTGGCTTTGGCTAATAAAATAATTTTTACCAAATATGTAAAATCGTAAAACTATGCCATATGGATTATTTTGTGATTTGCTTTTATAAAATGCTATGATTTCTCTCTGCTAATGTGTATAACTACTATTCATTTGTTGTTGTTGTGTATTGTATTCTAGTCATATCTCAAGGAGCTCAGGTGGTATAGTGAAATATGTGTTGCCTGCTAACCACAAGGTTATCAATTTGAACTACCAGCTACTCCAAGAGAGAAAGATGAAGCTTTCTGCTGTCACAAATATTTACAATCGTGGAAACCCATAGGGGCAGTTCTGCTCTGTTTGATATGATCTCTATGAACCCGATGGCAGTGAGTAATTCCTAGTCACCCAGTGGGATTCAGCCAGTTTGCACAGGTTTGGCAGAACCAATGCTTAATTTTCTTATTAATAACTTTATTGGATGTTCTTACAAATATAACATTCCACATTTCAATCACATCAAGCAGTGTTGTACAATCACTACCACAATCAGTTTCAAAACATTGTCTTTCTTTTGTAACTCCTTGCTATCAACTCCCCTTTATCCCCTCCCTCCCCCACCTTACTCCACCAGGAACCCGTTTTTTTTTCTTTTCCTTATAATAGTTTTCCTATCATCACACAGTGTGGCAGTCCTGTGCTTATGTTAATTTTATGATTGAGATGTACGGGTGGAGTCTAGCCTGTTAATTTGGAGATAGCCATTGAGTAGCCAATGAGGCCTCCATGTGTGCAAGGCTTTCTCCTGAGAATTCTGGGAAGTCTCACGATATTTCTTTGGTGGAGATAAGAAGCTATCTCCCCAGTTGTTGGGAGTTGGTCTCAGAGACAACAAACTACAGAGAAGACAAGATGGCAGCGTCCGAGGAGCTGGACGAGCTGGAGGAGAAGCCACATGGCCTTACCCTGATGGGACCAGACCTCTGAAGCTGGAGAAACCACGTGGAGACCCCTGTCAGCGCTGAGTTGCCTCTACCAACACTGGATGCTGTTGATGGGCTCTGAGTCCTGGAAGCAAGGACCCCTGGGGAGACCCCTGCTGGCGCCGGAACGCTGCACCCACTGGTCTGTCACTTCGTGAGTTGGAAGGAGACTTTATAGACTGATATCAGGCATATGGGTTAATATCGGACTTATGACTTTGAACTGGATTGAGCTGGAATGCTTTCTCAATGTCCCATTCCTCTTGCATATAAACCTTTTCCTTATATCCATATGTGTGTCTATCAATTTGTTTCTCTAATCCACCTGGACTAACATACACAGTCAATGATGCTCAGATAAAAGGGAAGACTATTTCAAGAGAGGGTGCCAATCAAGAAACAATATGGAAATATCTTTAAGAGTTTTGGGTTTTTTGTCAAGAATTACTTTTTTTGTTAATACTCTTTCTTATAACATAATCTAGTTTTGTGTACATAGAGTTTATTGTTTATTTAAGTATCAAATGTATGAAATAATAAATTACCTTTTGGTATATTTTATTAATGCTTAAAATGGCACCAGTTGTTAAATTATTTGAATTCCACCACTGTTAATTTTCCACTCTATTACCGATTCTTCGATTGACAGAACTGTAGATTGTTATGTTTTTCCTGTGTCTATATTTCAGTAAAAATGCTAAATTGAGATGATATTAATAGATCAAATTGTGTTCATTTATTTAAATTGTGTTTACTTGTTCTTCAAAATGTTGAAATCCAAATCTCTGGTTCTAACCCCTGGTACCTGAGATCATGACTGGAAATAGATCTTCTCAGGTGTTGGCAGTTAACACGTCACTCTGGAATTACATAGGTCCCAATGTATTCATGGTATCCTTATAAAAGAGATCCAGAGGCAAGATGGCCCTGTGAAGGTGGACCCCGTAGCCACGCAATACCTGGGGATACCAGAATGTGGGAGCGACAAGAAAGGATTTGACCCTCACCTTCTAAAGGAGCATGACCTGGCCCACACATGATCTGGACTGCTGGTCTCCATAACTGTGAGACAATAAATTTGTTCTTACAAGGCATCTAGTGTGTGGGTTTTGTTTCGGCAGACTTAGAAACAAATACTCTGTCTTATTCTGATTAACATCAAGTGCTGCTGCACCCCCATCTCCTTTCCATGGATGCTTGAAGGCCAAGGAGTCTTTTTCTTTCTCTCATTCATGCCCTGAGGATTCAGGAGTCTTCCTGGGTTAATGAATCATCCTGCTCAGAATGCACTGTTCCTTATTACTGCTCAGGGGAGCTTTTTACAAAAAAAATTTTTTTTAAGTAGAGTGAAAGTTCTGGAGTTTATAGCTTGTTCCTACCGCGTGTGACTCTCAGCCATAATGCCAAAGACCCAAGCCAGAAAGAGATGGAAGCTATATGGGACCCCATGGGGGGATGTGGCAATTTCGGAAATTCAAACACAGCACATCACCCTGGATTGGCCATTTTAAAAAAAATATCATTTCACTGGGGGCTCATATAACTCTTATCCAGATCAATATATATATATATTGATCAACATATTGATCAATATATTGACCAATATATATATATATACCCATTGTATGCAGACCGCATTTGCACACTTGTTGCCTTCATCATTCTCGAAACATCTTCCCCTTACCTAAGCCTTGGCATCAGCTCCCTATATTTCCCTGCCCTCCCCACTTTCCCTCCCCCATGAACCCTTAATAATTAATAAATTATCATTTTGTCATATAATACCCTCAAAATTTACAAATTATCATTATTTTGTCATATCATACACTGTCTGATATGTCCCTTCACCCACTTCCCAGATGCCCTTACCCCTGCAATTGGTAGCCCCTCTCTACTCCACCTTCCCTCCACCCTCCTGATATCACCACTGGTCCTGAAGGGATCATCTGTCCTGAATTCCCTACATTTATAGCTCCTCTCTGTACCAGTGTGCATCCCCTGGTCTAGACAGATTTGTAAGGTAGAATTGGGATCATGATGGTGGGTGGGAGGAAGTTTTTGAGAACTAGAGGAAAGTTACATATTTCATTGTTGCTACACTGTTCCCTGGCTGGCTTGTCTCCTCCTTGTGACCCCTATGTAAGGGGGTGTTGCTTCACCTATTGATGGGCTCTGGGTCTCCAATCTGTACTCCCCCTCATTTATAATGGTGATTTTTTTAGTTCTTTGATGCCTGATGCCTGTCCCTTTAACACCTTGTGGTCACACAGGCTGGTGTGCTTCTTTCATGTGGGCTTTGTTGCTTCTGAGCTAGGTGGCCGCTTGTTCACTTTCAAACCTTTAGTACCCCAGATGCTATATCTTTTGATAGCCAGGCACCATTTGCTTACTTTACCACATTTGCTTATGCACACATTTGTTGTCAGCTATCATATTTGGAAGGTGGGCAGACAATGTTATGATTTTTAGTTCTTTGAAGTCTGATAACTGACCCCTTCAACACCTCGTGGTCATACAGGCTGGTGTGCTTCTTTCATATGGGCTTTGTTGTTTCTGAGCTAGATGGTCACTTATTTACTTTCAAGCCTTTAAGACCTCAGACACTATATCTTTTGATAGCTGGGCACCATCAGTTTTTTTCACCACTTTTGCTTATGCACACATTTGTCTTCAGTGATCGTGTCAGGAAGGTGGATATGATGAAATACAAATTTGATTGAACAAAGTGTTCTTGCATCGAGGAAGTACTTGAGTGGAGGTCTAATGCCCACCTGCTGTCTTAATACTAACCCTATAAGTATATGCACATAGACCTATTTCCCCATCGTCATATATAAATATATTCACCTATGCACATGCCTGCATCTAGGCATCTATCAATGGCCTTCCCTCCCCCCACCCCCCACCCCCTGTTACGTCCTCCATTTCCTTCTATTTCCCTCACACTTCACTGTTATGCTCAGCCTCCAGCAATTTCCCAGCAAGTTCTCTCTGTCACATTACTCCAGGATTGGTCAATTTTACCAAGCCTAATAAAACTGTAGAAAAGGTGGAAAGTTTCAATGCGATTCCTAGGGCTATTTCCCTCCACTCAGTTCCAAAGTCTATCTAATGTGTTTCTGAAATCACAGCACCCCTGGTGACCCCCAGAGCCGGGTCCCTCTCTGTCCTCTTCACGACGACCTCCAGGTGGCTCTTCAGTCTCAGTCACAGCGTCCACCTCTCTATTGCGCAAAGACATCGCTCTCCTAGTTGGACTGACCTTCGAAGGCGCTGTTGTCTGCCCCGGCTGCCTTCGACAAGCCAGGAGAACCAGCGGAGGCGCCTGAGGATCCTTCCTGGTGACAGGCAGCAGACCTCTGGGTCATCAGGCAGCTTCCCGACTTCCGCTATGTCCCAGAACCCTTTGCGGTGACGGTGACGGTGACGTTGACGTCGGAGGCGGGACATTTGGGAGCTGAAGCGAGTACACCGGCCCGGTCTAGGTGGCCACTCTGGGGCCTGGAAGCTGTCCTGCTCTTGCCCCTTCGAAGGTCCATCCTCCTATTGGCCACCGTCCTCTCCAATCTCTCCTCCAGTCCTGCCATTCCTGCTGCGCGCTCTCTCCATCTCTTTTCCCTCCAGGTTAGTTCTCCGCACCCCCACCCTCACCCCCACCCCCCACCCCCAGGATGTTTACCTCTATCCACTGGTGGAATCTTATGTGGATTGCCTCCCCTGTCGGATAGTGAAGTTTCGCCTGGATGGGAGGGTGTAGCCCGCTGTCACCCTGGAGCTGGTGTTTTGGGGAGAGCCTAGGGGGCTTGCAGTGGCCACGCTGGGTTTGCTTCTCCCTCTCAAGTCCTTGGTGGTTGCCCCTGACAGGCCTTTGCTTTCATGCTGGAGAGTTGGGGTTTCAGGTTGGTTGTGCTGAAGTACTTTCTGATTTCCTCCCACCAGCAAAATAGCAGATGTGACCCCAGACCTGAGACACTCTTGGTGTAGTCCTGATCCCTTGAAGTTAAGCTCCGTGCACAGTTGTGTCAAAGATACCTCTCCCACTGCCCACTTGTGTAGAAAGACATGAATCCATCCCTTTCCATAGAAGTAGTAGTCTTTTCAGGCAGCCAGAGAGGGGCAGAGCTGTTGGAAGCAGGAGCAGTCGGTGGGAAACTTGCTGGGTGGTGGACAAAAAGCTTCGCAAACTTTCAGGAAAGGACCAGCTGATCTCTTAAGTTTTTTTGTAGACTTGCAGCCTTTTCCCTTGGGGGCCTGGCTGTCATCATCATTGCACCCAGAAGCTGGCCAAGCTCACAGCATGATAGCAGGAAGAGCAAGGAGAGCTAGTGTGGCCAAGGGCCGTGATCACCCTGTAGATACAGGTGTGAATGTCCATTACATCACCTCTTCCTGTGACTTGAATGACATCACTCTCAAACATGTATGGGTCCTTGAACAAGTTGTAGTCACCCTTAAACAGCTGGTGCTAAAGTTTCCTCGTGTGAATGTTGGAGATACTCTTGACCAAGCTGTTCGGCGCTGAGAAATAGAGCAGTGGTGTCTGACAGCTTAGGGGGTGGACTTTGGGGGCCTGCAAGTAGTGCTGTACAACAGGTTTGGGCCCCAAGAGTGACATTGGCAGAGAGCTCAGTGGTGGGTGTTGTAGAGGTGTTTCAATGACCTCAAGAAGGGCCACAAGTCAGGGTCACGAGCCAGGGTGCAGTGTAGCATTAATGAGACACACAACTTTGCTCTAGTTCCTTGATGCTTCCTCTGCCACTATGACCTCAATTCTACCGTACAAATCCGGCTAGAACAGAGATGCACATTGGTACAGATAAGAGCTGGAAACACAGGGAATCAAGGGATCATGAGGGAAGGAAAAATAAGGAACTGATACCAAGAAAGAAAATGTTTAGAAAATGATGGTGACAGATGATGGCAAATCAACTTATGTGATCATTAATTGATATGATCAAATATGTACTTCCCTTTGTTCTATTTATTTGTAAAATTACACTAATTGGTTTTTAAGTAAAGAACTACTCTTACAAATCCAGCAATAATTTGATCATGACATATGTTCTTGGTCTAGTTTTTGATATGTTCTAAAAACTGGCTAGATTTTATTAAGCCTTTTTACATCTATGTCCGTAAGGGATATTGGTCTGTAATTTTGCTTGATTTCTTTGGCGAGATGTGTCTAGTAATTTGCCCATTCCACTTAGGTTTTCCTATTTGTTAGAGTACAATTATATTTCTTGCATCGTTTAGTATGTCAATTATTATTTTTTGCCTCTTTTTACTTTCTTTTATTTTATCTGTAAATCAAACCACACATAACTACAGTTTAGAAAAGTTTATAGGATTGGTTTTGGCCATCCACCATCTGGTTACTTAGAGTGCATGATAAGATACATGATCACATGCAATGTTTTTGGTAAACTATTAAGAACATGCCTTGCTCAGGCTATCAGAGAGAATAGCATCTTTGTTTGAAGGAATAAACAACCAGTCTGGGCAGATGAAAGTAAACCAACCTAAGTGTGATAAAATAATTTTTAATAAATTCTATGATCATAGGAAAGAAGACATTAAGGCATAAATTCTAAGGAACTTGGTTTATAGAAGGCTGCAATTTACAATAGAATGTAGCTACCTAACTATTTTGAATCTCAAGATCAGTTCAGTTTTCATTTGAGTTCATTATGATCACTGAACAGCTGAAAGGCAGGTTTGTCCTCAGAAATAGTCTGTTGAAAGTAGATTGCAATGTCCAAGCTAGCCCAGGAAAAATGAAGTCTTGCCCTCAGGTTTTGTTTTGGTCTCCGTGTCAATGCTTTGCCTTGAAGGTCTTCCTTTTTGTCACTGAACCTCTACCAAACATGATGTCCTATTTTGGAGATTGGTCCCTTCTGATAACATGAACAAGGAATGTAGGACAAATCTCACTATTACCATTTTAAAGAAATATTGTTGCTGTACTTCTTTCAAGACAGATTTATCTGTTTTTCTGGAAGTCCGTGCTAAATTCCTTGCTTTGTCAACACCGTGATTTAAAGGCATCAATGTTCCCTCAGTCATCTATATTCATTCTGCAGCTTCCATATGCATAAGTGATGGTTGAAAATATTAAGGCTTAGAAGCAAAGACAAAATGTCATCCTGGTGGCATGTTCTTTTTAATCTTACTAAAGAGGCTCACACAAATCCTGCCTCTCCACTCCACTAATCATGATGCCCCTCTCCAGGGACTGGCCTTTCCTAATAATATGTCCAAAATACATAAGACAAAGTTGCCAATTTCACCTTTAAAGAGCACCCTGGCCATATTTCTCCCAAGACAGATCAGTTTTTCTTTTTCCACAGTTCATGGTACTTTCTATAATCTCTATCACAATTCTAAAGTGTTGATTCTGCTTAGGTCTTCTTGATTCAGTGTCTAACTTTCATATACATATAAGTCAATTGAAAACACCCATATACAGCAGATTTGCCTAATACAATTCATCTTTTGATCTCCTGATTGCTGCCTTCATGAGTAGTAATTGTGGATAAAAAAAAAATCCTTGATAAGTTCAACCCTTTCTCTATTTATCATGTTACCTATTAGGCCAGATGTCAGGATTTGAGTTTGGGTTTTTTAAAAATTGAGTTGTAATACATATTGAAGGCTCTAATCTTTTTTTTTTAAACCTTCAGAATCTTTATTAACTGATCGGACAAGGTAAAAAGAAATAGAAGCAAAAGCATTTTAAGTATCAGAACTTTTAATGTACTAAATATGATCCCAGAAATATTGGAAATTGTTAAAACTGTAATACAACACATAAAGTCAATATCATAGGCATTGGTGAGCTAAAATGAATGACTACTGGCCATTTTCAATGAGAAAAATCATAAGCTCTATTAGGCTGAATAACAGAAGCAAGAGGAATGGTATGATATTCACACTTCTGCATCACCTTGAAAGCTAGTTATGAAGAAATTGAAAGACTTCAGTCAGAAATTGATCACATATGAAATCAACTGCATTGATATTTTGGTGATTACAATGCAAAAGTTCGACACAAAAAAAGTCAGGAACATTACTTGGAATGAAGTTGGAATTTACATAGAGAATTTTGCAAAAACAACTACTTGGTCATAGCAAATATCATTTTTCCCCATTCTTTTTCTTCCTTTATCTTCATCAGCAAGTGCTTTAAGGCTTCCTCACTTTTATCAAGTAAGGTTGTGTCATTTCCATATTTCAGGTTGTTTATAAACCTCCCTCCAATCCTGATGCCACATTCTTCTTCCTACAATCCAGCTTCTCTGATGATTTGCTCAGCATACAGATTAAATAAGTATGATGAGAGGATACACCCCTGACACACACCTTTCCTGACTTTAATCCATGCAGCATTCCTTTGTTCTGTTTGTACAATTGCTTCTTGACTGATGAACAAGCGCTTCATGAGCACAATGAAGTGTTCTGAAATTCTTATTCTTCCCAAGGTTATCCATGGTTCGTTATGATCCACACAGTTTAATGTCTTGGCCTAGTCAATGAAACACAAGTAAACATCTTTCTGGTATTCTCTGCCTTCAGGCAAGATCTATCTGACATCAGCAATGATATCCCTTGCTCCATTGTCCTCTTTTAAATCCGGCCTGATCCTCTAGTAGCTCCCTGTCAATGTACTGCTGCAAACAGTTGTTGGATGATCTTCAGCAAAAATTTACTTGTGTGCAATATCAGTGATATGATTCTACAGCTTGAGTATTCTGCTGGGTCACCTTTCTTTGGAATGGGTACAGATATGGATCACTTCTAGTCACTTGGCCGCACAGCTCTCTTCCTATTTTCTGGCATAGACTAGTGGATGTTTTCAGTGCTTCATTGACTTCCTGCATCATTCAACATGTTGCCGGTAGGATCTCTCAACAGTGTAACTTGAGGCTTGAGTTTTATTATTTTTTCAGTGCTTCCAGTTTAAGATATGCTGAACATGTTCTTTCCTTTTAGTTTTCTAACGCTATATTTTTTGCACATTTCATTATAATCTTTGGCTTTGGCTTCTTGAACTCCCCTTGAACTTTTCTATTCAGCTTAATTACTAGCTCTTTTAAATTTTCTCTACTCATCTGATCAGAAACTATCACACTGGAAAAAATTCTCAATGGGAAATATTATCTACTCCAGCAATGGTTTAAGTGGACAAGAGTGAGAAATGATGAAATAGGTTTACCTAAATTTATTATTGTGAACTAATTCGTACAAACAGTAATTCTTTCACTCTATGAGTAACTCAAACACATGAATGGAAAATATCACAATAAATGCCTAGCAATCAGCATTAAAAAATAAAAATATATCTTTCAAATGAGGGTGTGGGGTCCAGGTTCAGTGATGGAATTCTCAGCAGACTGCTATTAGGTAGAGGGCCAGGGGCAGAATATGGGCCATAGTAGATGGGATATAAAGCTGACAAGACATTTCTACCTGGAGGAGGTAAGAGGTGATTCAGCACTCTGAAACCTCTTCATTCTTTGTCTCTATCTTAACGGGGTTTGGGGGGGGGAATTTCTCCCTGAAGACTGATGTAATACGGGGACTAAATGAGTCTCCAAGCAACCTACTATCTGGAAACTTCTGGTAGTTGGAGACACTCCATCTCTCCTCATGTTAAGAAAGCCCCTAACGACCCTCAACTGGAAAGTCAAACTTTTGGATTGCCCCAGACTTTCCTGAAGGAGATGGGACTTCTTGTTGCCTTCTGCAAAAGAACAAAAATCTTTTGGAAAACTTGGACCTCTGGATAATCTTCTTGGGCATTGTTCCAAAGTGGAAAGCTTGAAGAAATTAGAAGGCTTATGACACTAATTCTGGACACTTGAGGAGACTGGCAGGGATATAGTGATGTGAGTACGTGATTCCTCAATCAGGCTCTGATACAGCTTTCTTCCAGAAGGATCCGGGATCCTTGGAGAGGTGAGCTTTGAGCTGTGAGGGTCTATTTCTTTTCTTTTCTTTTCTTTTTTAATAATTTTATTGGGGGCTCTTACAACTATTATAACATTCAATACATCATCTGTATCAAGCACATTTGCACACATGTTGCCACATACATTTCCAAACATTTTCCACTTGAGCCCTTATAGTATAAACTCCTCTAAAAAAAAAAAAAGCTCCCCTCCCCCCTTTATTTCCCCTCCCCCCTTTATTTAAATGAACATTTTCTTGGGTACTCATACACCTCCCCTCATGATCCATACATATATCAATTGTATGCAAACCTCATTTGCACACTTGTTGCCACCATCACTCTCAAAACATCCTCCCTCCACTCAGGCCCCCGGTACCAGCTCCCCATATTTCCCTCCCCCCACCATGAACCTTTATTAATTTACAAATTATTATTTCATATTGCACACTGTCCAATGTGTCCCTTGTGAGGGTCTACTTTAAGAACAAGAAGATCTCAACAATGAGCAGCAGATGCCTTGTTGTGTGATTAAGAACATATGTGTTTTGCGACATTTCCTCCATATTGCAGTCCTACAACCATCTCCTTTCACGTGTATGTCACCTTTTTTCTTTACCAAGTAAAAGAAAACCAAAGCCCTCTGCTTCAAAAATATTTTTTAAAGAGGACTTAGATCAATGCATCTCCCCCCCCCCAGGAGAATGAATAACATAAATGTGGGTGAACAGGCCCCCTGAGGGGATGAAAAACTGGAATGTGGGTGAGGGAGACAGCAGTAGGTGTAAGATATGAAAGCAATAACAATTTATAATTTATCAAAGGGTCAGAAGGGGAAGGAGGTAGGGGAAAAAAGGAGCCGATACCAAGGACTTGAATAGAAAGTAAATGTTTAGAAAACAATGATAGCAACATATGTACAAATATGCTGGATACAATCGATGTATGGAATGTTATAAGAGCTGTCAGAGCCCCCAATAAAATGATTTTTTTAAAATAAAAAGGGTTTATCATCTTCATTTTTCTCATGGTAATTAAGTCTATAAATTATTCTTCTGAAAAAAATATTCTTCTATAGTTACTAAGAAGCCCTGGTGGCTACTTATTGGACAACTACTTGAAAGGACAGCAGTTCAAAACTACCCACTGCTCCACAAGGAAAAGACGGGGCTTTCTATTCCCATAAAGAGTTACAATTGGGGCTGGGCCCCGGTGGCGTAGTGGTTGTGCGCGGGACTGCAGCCCACTGGGATGGAGGTTCCATTCCAGCTCCACGGAGCAAAGGCTGGGCTTCCTACTTCCACCACCAGAGGGCAGTGATGCCCCCCCCCAAAAAAAGAGTTACAATTGGCCCCACCTCTCTCCCTGGCTGCAGGCCCAGATTAATGGACTCTGTCACCAACCTTCACCATTGCCTCTCCCTCTGCTGCAAAAATGTCTACAGGTGTGCCTGCAGGATCAAGCGCTGCCTCTGGTATCGTCATGCAGTCAACGTGGGAAAGGTGTTACAGACCAGAAGCTTTCCAAGCTGGATGACCAGGTGGGGCACTATAGCCAGGAACTGCCCAGTTTGAAATACTGGAGGAAGAATTGCAAGGCGTGAGCAACTGGGATTAGCAGTGGTTTTCATCATGGTCATTTTCATCATCATCACATTTTGTGAAGTGTTTTTTTCATGAGTATCCCATGAAACTCAAGATGGCCGCCCAAGAAACCTCTTCAAGACTTTTTGACTTAGTACCTGTGATTTTTTTAAAGCTTACCTACTATGATATCTAAAATTACTTTTGATTAGTTGACATAAAGTGATTGCCATGAAATGAGCCTTACTTTTTAATAATATGCACAGCAGACTACAAGTGTAGTTAGTTCCGCCCCCAGTGTGCACAGTGGCTTTACCGGTTTATGGCCAGCCGACAATTGCAATGACAGCATCTAAGGCGGTGGTTCTCAACCTTCCTAATGCGGTGACCCTGGATACAGTTCTTCATGTGTGGTCATCCTCCCCCCAAAAATAAAATTATTTTCATTGTTATTTCATAACTATAATTTTGCTATGAATCGGGCAACCCCAAAGGTGTTGTGTCCCACAGGTTGAGAACCACTGATCTAAAAGGAACATCACCAATGAGTAGTCGCTGAGTCCCAGTTAGGGAATTTGTTCCATGTTAGCGCTTCTCTTCACAGGACATTATCTCAAGAGCCTCCTTTTAAACCTGTGGCTTCCGATTTGTGCCGATCAGAAAGAACATCACTACCGAGCATCCATCTGTGACACTAACAGGCCATGCCTGACACTGTTTGCTAGTCTTCTGAGCACTTCCCAGAGAATGCACTACTCTTGATTAGCACTAACAATATTTCCTCTGGATTTACAATGGGATGCTGGTAGAGGTTTGGCACTTTTTTTTTTTTGGTGGGCATCACTGCCTCTGGTGGTCGTGGGCGCTACCCAGTGCCGCTCCTGAGAGCCGCCGCTGGATTTGAACCTCCAAGCCCGCGGGCCGCAATCCTGCACTCAACCACTTACACCACGGGGGGCTCAGCCCTGAACTTCTTATTAGCTATAAAGATGATTACCTTATTGTTATGTATAGCTTGCTATAAAATATACTATTTTCATCAGAAATGAGCAACCCTTTGAAAAGTGGTGTTGTAGAGCTGTGCCTGGGACCAAATTTGCTATTTTGTCAAAAAGCTGAATTCTACTAAGCATCTTGTAAGTGTTCCTGGTAGATGAGCACAGGAAGGTGTTCTTGTCTCACAGTTTTACCCCAATCAGAATGTCCTTGGTGTGAGAAGTGTTAGCTACCTTTGTGTCAATTCTGACTCGTGACAACTGCATATTTTATAGCAGTGGCCTGGCGGTTTCTTCTCTGAGCCCCACTGAGCAGATTCCGATGGCCACACTTGAGATTCGCTTTCTACTGCAAACCAAACCGTTTGCGCCCCCTGGGGACCAATATGGATAAAACGTCCTGGGAAAGGGGTTTAGTTAGGGAGCTCCTTTGAGGGAACATAAATCAACTCTTCCTAGGTTTGGTTTTGTTTTACAGCGAGTCTCCAATCCCTACCATTCTCTCCACATACTGCTTGGCATATGATCAGAACTGACATTTAGTTTGCTGTTGCTGCTTCCTTCTGCTGTTACCAACAGGTCCTTGTTGAACACCGAACATTCTCCCACTCCTCCGTCTAAATGATAACAGAAGCCTAAGTTAGCAAGAATTTGTCCAATTAATGTTTTCAAGAAGAGGGCTACAGAGGGAATATATATACATATATATACATATATATACACATATATATACATATATATATTCTTATCTCCTGATAACCTCCTAACAACAACCTCATTATTCTCTTTAGTATATACATATTATTGTACATTTCTACTGGATTTAAGGATTTATACAAATATATCTCTCTTTATCGTGCTCATTAAAATCTTACTAAAGGAATCAGGAAGTCTGGGATCAATTTCTAGTTCTGCTTTTTTTCTGTTTATTTAAAGTTAGATACATTTAAATCTTGTTTTGTAGTTTCCTTCTTTTAAAAATACTTTGTGTTTTAGATTAAAGTTTATGCAGCAAATTAGTTTCTCATGTACTTAGAATTTTCACAATATGTGAGTAGTCATTATTTCCACTCTGCTTGTTCTTTTTCCGTTGTTCTAGCTTCCCTTTTCCTTCTTGCCTTTTCATTTTTGCTTTTGGCTAAATGCTGACCTTTGGGTTTCATGTAGTTAGTTGTTTAAGGGACACATTACTCCCAAATGTTATTTTCTATAAGCCAGCCTGTAAGTATTTTTTCCATCTATTGTATGTAGGTTTACTATGAGTTCAATTTCACTCAGTGGCAGTGGGTTTAATGTGTTTTTTAAGTATTCTTTGACGGAGGGGTGACTTGCAGGAAGAGTATCAGATTCAAAGATCAAAGGGTAAAGTCTTAGGGGTTCCCATAGTCTCTGTTGATCCATTCAGTCTGGCATTTTCTTAGGAATTTGGGTTTCATTACTGGGTCCTGTGTCCCCCTCACAATGGGCAGATGTGAACCTATTTCTGCAAACACTGCATCAAGCGGTCTCACTGACGGCCTTCCCCTTCAGTGACTTTCCATTATACCAAGCATGCTATCCCGTCTCAGGGACTGGTCTCATCTCATAACTTGCCTGCGACTGCCTCATTTTCAAGAGCAGAGTTGTGTCCCCTGCGTGGTTCAGGTTGTGATAAGCCCTTGTGGAGGTCTCAAGCCACATAGGTATTCACGGAGCCCAGGGTTTGGGGAAGACATGCTCAGCATGCAGCTTAAGTCAGTGTGATGGAAGCATATGCTCCAGTTCTTTTAATCTCTTTGATCCACAGAGGCAGCAAACACCTTTCACATCCCCTTCCTAGGACTGTGAGAAATGTGAATTGACCAGGATGTACTACAGATTTATCAAGATGATACAAGGTGTACAGGTTGTAATGTAACATGCTCAAGCAAAATACGGGCATTATTACAAGTAAGGAAATGAAAACTCTGAAATACTTAATTAGCAAATGAAGGACATCCTTACAAAAGTGCAGAGTTTATATCTGAGACCATCTCATATTTAAGGTCTGAGCATTCTAAGAAAGTGAAGATAAAGGGTCTCATCTCTAAGGCTGGGTGGGCTGGGGCTATTAAAATGTCCCTCTGCTTAACCAACTCCTATAGTTTCATATATTTAAAAATGATACTATTAGTGCCGATATAAAAAGACCTTTTAAAATTTCTTAAATTTGATGTTACTAAATACCATATGACCCTATGATCTCTCTTCTGGGTTTACACCCTGAAGAAACATAGAACAAAACACAAACAAAACACATAACATGCACACCTCTATGCATCATAGCAGTTTTTATAATAACATAAAAGATGGAAATAATCAAAACCCTCATCTGTAGAGGAATGAATAAACCAACTCTTGTATATACACACAATGGAATATTGTGCATCTCTTAAAGAACAGTGATAAAACTGTCAAACGCCTCATGACAAAGACATAATTGGAAAATATTAAGCTCAGCCATGTTGGTCAATCTCCTAAAGATAAACACTTCATGACACCATTATTATAAAGGAACAAAATAATGCTTTTCATGTTAAAGGAGAATCCTTTGAAGGCTATGTTGTGTTCCCCCCCAAAGGGGTCCAGGGAAGAGGGGATGGATAATGGAGGAAGAAGGAAGGGTGGGTGAGAATAAATGAAAGAAGAAAGAGTGCATACCGGAGGGTTTACTGGATTACATACGAGTTAAGCTTCAGGTGAATCCCCTCTGATCATAGTCAAGGGTTATGCCTCTATGTTTAGGATGGTTGTTTTTGTATCTGTTTTTATCCACAAAAAGAAAGGAGAATAATAAAGGTAAATAAACGTAATTTAAAAAAAAATAGAGGAGAGACACAACCCTGAAAATCCTCCACTTTCCTTACTCATCACATTGAAATGCTGGTCTGTATAAGGAGGAAAACCGATCTTTACATGGAGGAAGAGTATAATTGAAACAGACTTCAGTGCTTCTATGGCCCACAAGATAGTTTCAAACAATTTGGAAAAAGAAAAAATATGCTACTTGTATGGATGGAGTAAAGAGAAAAGCAAATGAAAGTTACCACTCAGTGGAAAATAGTATTTCTCTGTTGAATAAAGACCACAAGATAATTTTTCATGATAAACAAGCCTCAATAAATTTACTATGGCAGTCACGTACTCTGGTGCCAATTTGACTAAGAGTGTAGGGGTGGAGTCTAGCCTGTCTATCTGGAGATAGCCAATGAGACCTCTGTGTGGCATGACTTTCTCTGAGAATTCTGGGAAATCTCACGATGTGAGATCAGAGACGAGAGACTCAGTTCCTTGGAGATGAACTACTGACAAGATGAAAAGACAGCATGTTGATTGATCCTGATTCCTGGAGACTGGAGGAACCAGAGGAGAAGCCACATGGGTTTACCCTGATAACCAAACTTCTGGGGCTGGAGAAGCCACGTGGAGACTCCTGTCACTGCTGAGATGCTTGGGAGGCCATGAGGAGACCCCTACCAGCACTGAGATGATTCTACCACCAATGATTACTGCTGATGGTCCCTGAGTCCTGGAAACAAGGAACCATGGAGAGACCCCTGCCAGCACTGAGATGCTTCTACTGCCACTGGATACACAAGACTCTGTATCCACTGGCCTGTGATTGTCTTGGTGTCATTGCATGTGCTTCAATGAGTCAGAAGGAGACTTTATAGACTGTGATCAGACATATGGACTAATATCGACCACATGACTTTGGACTGGACTGGAATGGGATGCTTTCTTAATGTTTTATTCCTCTTGTATATAAATCTTTCTCTTATATCCATATGCGTGTTTATGAATTTGTTTCTTTAGTCTACCTGGATTAACACATTGAATACCAATTGAAATGTTTCCACAAGCTGTGAAAGCACTGAATACAGGAGGGAAGGGGAATGGTGCCAATAAATTTGGAAGACAATTACCTGGACACCTGCTGCAAGAGATCCCTGTATGTGCCCATTCCAACAGAATGTAGTAACTATTCATAATAATATCATTAATATCACATGCAATTAAAATTCAACAGCAGTTACATTGACAGGGAGCTGCCAGAATTCATGCCAGATCAAGAGGAGGGTATTTCATGAGAAATAACTTTGCTGATGTCAGATGGATCTTGAGTGTAAACAAAGAACACCAGATGTGCTTTATCGACTAACCTCGGATAACATGAAAAAGAATGGAAATTCCAAAATTTTTTATTGTGCTCAAGTAGAACCTGTACATGAACTGAGAGGCAGACATTTGAACAGCAGGCCTGGTTCCCTATCAGAAATGGTGTGGGCTAGAGTTACATCCTGCCACTGTATTTCTGCAATCTTTTTGCTGAACAAATCCTTGGAGAAGTTGGAGGAAGGATGAGGAGAAGGCTTGTTAACAACCTTTGACTTAATGGTGACACCACCTTGCTTGCTAAAAACCGGGAGGATTTGAAGCCATTTCTGATAAAGATCAAGTAACGCAGCCTACAGTATGGATCATAACTCAGTGCAAATAAAATAAAAATCCTCACAACAGGACCAATATATGATGTCAAGATAAATGGTATATTGATGATAAGGATTCATTTTCTTTGTTATTAGCCTCTATCTAATTTATTACATTCTTTAAAATAGTACATTTCTTCATTTCTTTTTTAACTTTCCTGTATTAGTTGGGATTTAATACATATAACATATCATTCCACATTTCAGTCACATTAAGTAGAATGGTACAATTGTTACCACAATCAGTTTCCAACCATTTTTTTTCTACTTGGCCTCCCTTCCCCTCACCCCCACCCTTATATACCCTTCCCCCTGCACCCCTTAGTGTACTTGCTGCCCCTCTAGATTCATCACTGCTGGGTTTCACATACAGAAAAAGGGAAAAGTATATGACACTACTTCAAGAGAGTGGCTTTCACTGACATCAGACCTCTGAGATACTCTCTAATATGAATAAACAAAAACAAAACAATACAAACCAAAAATAAAGAAAAAGATTGGAAATCAGATCAGTTCCAGTGCACATTATAGGGTGGATCTACTAACAAAGTTGGGGCAGTCATATGCTTATGTTAATTTCATGATTGAGATGTAGAGGTGGAGCCTAGCCTGTTAATCTGGAGATAGCCATTGAGTAGCCAATGAGGCCTCCGTGTGGGGATGGCTTTCTCCTGAGACTTCTGGGAGATCTAGCAATATTTCCCTGGTGGAGATGAGAAGCTATCTCCCCAGTTGTTGGGAGTTAGTCTCAGAGACGATTAATCATGGACAAGACAAGATGGCAGCATCTGAAAAGCTGGAGGAGCCGGCAGAGAGACCACATGGCCTTGTCCTGATGGAGCCAGACCTCTGAAGCTGGGGCAGCCACATGGACACCTCTGCCAGCAATGAGTTGCTTCTGCCACCAAGGGGTACTATTGATGGACTCTGAGCCCCGGAAGTGAGGAGCCAAGGGGAGACCCCTGCTGGGACTCTGCACCCCTGACCTGTGACTTCATGAGTCGTAAGGAGACTTTATAGACTGATTTGGGGTGTATGGGATAATATCGGACTTATGACTTTGAACTGGACTGGCTGGGATGCTTTCTCAATGTCCTATTCCTCTTGTATATAAACCTTTTCCTTATATCCATATGCAAGTCTGTGAAATTTGTTCCTCTAGTCTACCCAGACTGATACAAAAGTTTTAATTGTTCAGGTTAGATTTATGCTTTTGATCTTATGTACTTCTCTCTCCCAAGCACTCTGTTTAGTGACCACTTTTCTTCTACCCCTCAATTTTAGACAGGGGAATTCTCTGGGGCTGATTTCCTATGTAGTTCCACAAGTGAACCTTGGACTCCTACTGCCATCTATCACCGTCTGCACACTGGATTCCTTCCATTTTAGCTCTGATACTGATCCCTTCTTTAACTTCAGATTTTATGGATTCTGATCCTTTACTGACATGATAGTGTGCTTCTTCCATGTGGATTTAGTTGACATCTCTCCTAGGTGGCTGCTTGTCTGGAGACAACCATTTAAGACTGCAGATGCTATTTAATCGGATAGCCAGGCACCATCTAAATTCTTTGTCACATTTTGATAAAGCACCTGTATCTTCTGTGCTCCCTTCTTGAGGGTGAGCATTGGGCAGGACCATGCTATAAGAATTAGTTTTTCTTAAATTGGTGCTAGGATCTAGTGCAAGCCCAAAAATCATTCCAGGATCTATGCTTTTCTCCTTTCCTCCCTTTTAATTAGTGTACCTTGGGAGTTAATACATATGTCATAACATTTCATAGTCCAATAATGTCAAACAGAAATATACCAATGCTTCCATAATCAGTCTGCAAACATACGTTTCCTTTCTGGACTCAACAAAGATTCATTTTGCTTGGATTCACAATCAACATCCAAAGAGGCAGCAGTTAAGAAATCAAGGGATTTTAGTCATCAAATCTGATGCAAAATATCTTTTCTGAAGTGTTAAAGAGCAGGTGTGTCACCTTAAGGACAAAGGTGCACGTGACCAATCAAGCCATGATGTTTTCAGTCGCCTCATATACATGCAAAAGTTGGACTGTGAAGAAAAGTGGCAGGAGAATTAATGCATTTGAATTAGTGTTGGCAAAGATTACCACCACCACCACAAACGCTTCTGGAACAAAGTACAATCAGAATGTGTGTAGTAGTTACATACTCTGGTGTCAATTTGTGAGGATTAAGATTGAAGGGGTGGAGTTTAGTCTGTCCATTAGGTTGCAGCTTGATGACCTCATCTGGAGGAGCAAGAGATAAGTAGCTCACTGGAGGTGGGATACATGCTCACTTCCTGGGAAACATTGCAGCTGACAAGATACATGGAGCTACACTAGTGCCCTGAGCTGGAGGACCCACGTCACAACCTCTGCCAGTGCTGAGATGCTTATGTTGCCAAGGGAGCCCCAAGACTTCCTACCCCCTTGCCTGTGATCTTCCTGCATTTGGCATCATTGTATGTTTTGCATGAATCTGAAGAGAAATTTATGGACTAGGTTTTACATATGGGGTAATAGCAGACTTAGGGACTTGATCTGGACTGGGCTGATATGTTTCCTCAACATGCAAATGCTTTTTTATATAAAACTCTCTCTTATGTACACATGAGTGCCTACGAATTTGTTACTCTAGTCTGCCCGGACTAACACAATGCACCTTAGAAAGGAGGAGAGTTAGGCTATATTTCACATACTTCAGACATGCTTGGTAAAGTCAAAAGAAAAGGGAGCCCTTCAATGAGATGGACTGATACATTGGCTGCAACCATGGGCTCGAATATAACCTGGATTATGAGGGTGACAGGAGCCCGGATGGTACAGTGGTTACAAATTGGTATGCTAACCACAGGTTCAGCAGTTTAACACCCCCAGTCAGCCCTTGGAAGAAAGAAGAGGCTTTCTGCTCTCAGAAAGAGGATAGCCTTAGAAACCTACAGTGGCAGCTCTGTGCTGCCCTACGTGTTGCTACAGGTCAGCATCAGCTCAGTGGAATTGAGTTTTACGAGGGCGGCACAGAATGGGGCAATGCTTTGTCTGTGGTGCATGGGCTGACGATGCGTCACCACCTAGCAGATTGCTGACACACACAATACCAACCACACTTGTTGCTCGGTGCTCTGGAGCCCATGCCTATTGGTGGCAATCCTCTGTGATGGAATCAAACCACCTTGTAAGAGTCTTAGGCTGTCTTTTCTATGGGAGTAACTGGCCAGGCCTTTTCCCGGGGATCTTTCCCCCCCCCCCCCCCCCCCCCCCCCCGATGGATTCGAATGGATCACTTTGTGACTGATAAAATTCACTATGGCGCCACCAGACTGCATTCACAACCACAGCAACCCTCATTGGCAGGAAGCAGTGCTTCACACAGGACTGCCATGGCCTTTCTGGTTGTGAAAATCAACCCCAAAGTAAATCAGTTGCTGCGGGCTGGATTCCAACTCTCAGTGGCTTCATGCGTATCCAAGTAGAAGTGTGCGCCTACCGAGTTAGCAGGGGCTGACTGTTTAGAAGCAAGAAGCCAGGCCTTTTTTGAAGTGCTTCTGGGTGAACTTGAACCAGCAACCTTCAGTTAGTAGCCAGTGTGTTAATCATCTGCCCCACCTAGGAGCTCCTATTACACAAAACCAAGACCGATTAGCATCAAGGTGATTCTGATTCATAGAATTGCCTCCTCAGATTTCCAAGGCTGTAATCTTTATGGTGGTAGACTGTGTCATCTTCCTCGTGTAAATTGGTCAGTGGGTGACAACTTCTCTGTTGTGTTACCATGAGGCCTTGATGGCACAAATCCTTAGAATCTATTTTCACCACTAGATGGCGACACAGCCATAGAGAGTCAAAGTCTGGCTGGTTGCTAAAAGGAAAGGGAAAAGTCTTGGCCTTCCAATAACTTTATCTAGAAAGGTACATATGCATTAGAAAAGTTAATATAATGAACTTTTCACTATTTTAAAAATACGAAATAATTACAAGTAGAAAATTTTCAAATACTTTCTAGGTTTCACCTCAAATCTCTAGGATTGAAACGCTAAAGACAGAAAAGGGAATAAAATGACACAATATAGTTGTAAAAATAAAATAGAACTGCATGTGAATTCCCTAGAGCATTGTCTAGAATGTAGCTTTCCTTCTGTTTACAAAATGGTAAAAGGGATAATACAAAAGCAGAAAAAATAGGTGCATTATTTTGTATCTTGTTCTGTTCACACATCTGCCTCTTGATCTATGTACAAGTTCCTCATGAGTACCAGAAGTGCTCTGGAATCCCATTATTCTCAAAGTTATCCACAGTTTGTTAGGATCCACATAATCGTATGCTTTGGCATTTAATATTTGGCAATTGTGCAAATAGAACAAGGGGATACTGCTACTTTAAAAATAGGGGAGGTATGTGTCAGGGTTGTATCCTTTCACCATGCCTTACCCAATCGGTGTGCTGGGCAATTCATCAGAGAAACTGGATTATATGAAGATGAATGAAGCCCTTGTTGATGAAAATCAATGGCTGCAGTCTTCAGTGTGGATTACAATTTAATATAAAGTAGACCCAAATCCTCGCAATTAGCTCAATAAATAGATAACATCAGGATACAAGGAGAAAATATTGAAGTTGTCAAGAATTTTGTCTTACTTTCACCCCAAATCAATGCTTATGGAAACAGTGGTTAAGAGGTAAAATTATGGATTGGCTTTGGGTAAATCTGCTGCACAAGACCTTTAGCAAACAGAAGAGCAAGCACACAAGCCTATGTGCTCATGAGGTGTCGATGGGATCAGGTATCCAGAACAAAAAATCATATTAATGTGAATGAGGGGGAATGTGGAGTGGAGACCCCAAACCCATCTGTAGACAATTGGGCATCCCCTTACAGAAGGGTTACTAAGAATAGATGAGCCAGTCAGGGTGCAATATAGTTATATGATGAACATACAATGTTCCTCTAGTTCTTTAATGCTTCCCCGCCCCCCCCCCACCACTATCATGACCCCAATTCTACTTTATAATTCCGGCTAGACCAGAGCATGTACATAGGTACAAATAAGAGCTGGAAACACAGGGAATCCAGGATATATAAACCCCTCAGGTCCAATATTGAGAGTAGTGATACCAGGAGGGGAAGAAGGTAGTGGAGAGATGGGGTGGGGTGGGGAAACCATGACCTATAACCCCCTCCCAGGGGACAGACAACAGAAAAATGTGTGAAGGGAGACATTGTGCAATGTTTTGTTCTGTTGTGCATAGGGTCTCCATGGGTCAGAACCAACTCAATGACGCTTAACAACATCTGCCATGATTGTCTCTGTAGCACTCCGATAAAATGGCTACTCACATCCCTGTACAATGCTCAGAGGGAATTCAATGGGGGCTTAATCCATGCAGTGACCGTACAGACTGATTTGGGGGTATTGTCACCCAAAGCCTTCTGCAAACCAGATGATCAGCATTTAAGCTCTGATACCACTCACTCGTCCGATTGAGATTTTAGTATTTACAATCCTTGGATCTTGCAGGCTGGTGTGCTTTTGTCACGTAGACTTAGTTGACATCTCACTCAGATGGCTGCTTGTTTTAAGACTTTAAGATCCCAGATGATATTCTTTTTGAATGCTGGGCACCATCTGGTTTCTATACCACACTTTGCTATAATACCCATATCCACCATGATCTCTTCATGAGGATGAGTATCAAATAGGACCATGTTATAAGAACTAATCGTTCTTAGATTGGGCTAGATTTGAATCCAAAATCCATTACATATCTATATATGTCAAATCTCATATATACCTATGTTTATATATGTCTTTATGGTCTGCACTTTGAAGCCATGAACTGAGAAAGATAAGACTTTCTAGTCTCATTGAGGGAAAAAAAAAGTACAATCTTAGAAACTCACAGGGTAGTTCCACCCCGTCTTATCGGGTAGTTGTGAGTTGCCACCAACTCCATGACAATGAGTTTGGCCTTTTGGATTTTATATGTGTCACTATCATTTTATGATAGAGAGCCTTATACAGAAACTCCATGGGGGGAAAGGTAATTTCACTGATAGTATTTAGTCAATGGTACAGAGCTTAAAATACTGTTCAGAGAAGAAAATTATACACTATAGGCCAGCTTTTCAGACCACAATGCACGAATTGTTGGCTTGTACAAACTAAATTCTTAAGTGACTCGACACTATTTACACAAACAATGGGGTTGGTGATAGGGCAAGCTTTTCAGTAACACTCTTCACACAGATTGAGCCATGCCCGCCAGACTCGTACATGTAATAGGAAACAAGGAGAGCATTAGAATAGTAAATATATGGTAGTTCCAGGCCACCAGTGATTCAGAGTGCTTTCAGTATTCTCACAGCAAGAGAGCTGAAGCAAATTCCAAGGACCACCAATTGCATAAACTTGGGATAGTGGTCATCTGCTTCTTCTTACACTCGGCTGTTTCAGTCATAAATTCAAGGGCGTATGTCAGTTGCTTAAATCTGCTACAGGTGAGTTTGAGGTAAAGTCCAATTCACTTACTGGGGTTTCCACATCAAACCCATTAATTTTGATAGATCTTCTTGAAGTATCAGGATGATCACAGGGGCTTGTTAGGAAGAACTTTTAATAAACAATAATAAAGTTTAAAACAACAAAGGTGGCTAGAAAAGTGACATGGGAGATTTCTTTCCTTTGTCATCACAACAATGTGCCTGCTAATTCTGTGAAGACAGCACGGGCTGGCATATGAGAATTTTACTGAGAAATCTTACCTCATTCTATAACACACAATTTAGCCCCCTTCATACCTTTTTTTTTGTTCCTCAGACTCAAACAACATTTTAAAAGAACATTCTACAAGGATGCCAAAAATGCTGTTTTGCTGTGATGTAAATTTCAGGGTACTGAATGTTTGGAGAAGGGTTAGAGAGATGGAAACACTGTCCTCATACTTCTATAGATCTTAACAGAGGATATGTTGAGCTCCATATTTTTATCTTTTGTTTAATAAAAGTTTTTATGATTTGAAGAAATACGTGTTGACTTATCCTCATATATAATACTTGCCCAGGCAAATGAGAGAAGGCAACAGTTGTTGCTGAATTGACTCCATTTCACAGTAACCCTAACACATGATATCTGAGTTTGCCACTTCTCCTTTGGGTTTTCAGTACTGGCAGTTTTCAAAGTCAGGTCTTTCTCTGAGTGAACTTGAAGCACCAACCTTTTGGTTAGTATCCTACCAAGTAATAATGTAAAAGCCATGTTTTGCCATTTTCCAACACAATGACATTACAATTTGTCACAACTGTCTTGTGAGAATTAGACTAAATTGATTAAATTAGATCCTGGTGTTCTAATGCTTATTCCATCGAAAGCAAAAAACAAAATCCCCAAACAAGAAATATTAGAACCATTGTTATTGCCTTTGATGCTTAAAATCTTGGGAGAATAGTTATTACATAACCACAATGGAAAATCGTTTGTTGTTTCTTCAGAAAGCAAAAATAGAAATACTTTATGATCCAGCATACCACTCTAAAGTAAAGTATACCATTAGATATTGAATAACAGTGATACACACAAAAAATCTACACAACTATGCTCATTGCAGCATTCATAATAGCAAAAAGAAACCGCCTAAGTGTTTACCAGTGGGTGAATGGATAAACAAAGTGTGATACACATACAATGGAATACTTCCTAGCTATAAAGAATTATGAGATCTGAAGATATATTCCATACGGGGGATATTATACTGAGTGAAGTAAGTAAATAAGAAAAGTGACAAATACTGTATGATTGATCAATATTTATATAAGGAAAAGGATTAGTCTATTCACAGAAATCAATGTTCTTGGATAGTTACCAGGGATGGGAGGGACATGGAGGAGAGAGATTCCCTCAGAACAGTTGTTATTTTCAATAATGGGCATGGCAATACTGTGTGGGTGAAGTGTGTACAACTTGGTTGAGGTAAATGATGACTGTGCTAGATAGGGTTCTCTAGAGAAACAAAACCAGGACACTTATGGTTACGTGTGTGTGTGTGTGTATATATATATATATATATATATATATATATACACACAGCATAGAAGGACATAACAGTTATTAGTCCACACAGCAGTACAGAGGGCTCAGTTCAACTCACTTCCATGAGACAGTTAATATACTAGAAGTTCTACAACTCAAGAGGGACTTGCTGGGTTCAAGGGCAAGTAAGCAGACAGCTGAGTCTTCTCTAGGGCTACGCAGGCAATTCAGCCACAGGTGGAAAACAGCAGAGTGGGGCACCAACAGTCAGTCAGATGACAGGATCTGGCAGTCCCCAGCTCAAGTGATCTATAAACCAGCAGCATGGTGAAGGAAGTCTCAAAGAACCCTCAAGCTCTAGCAGCACAGTCCACGTGCTGGGTGTCCCACAGATATGTAGCTCCCAAGTTGAGGCAGAGAACTAGCTAAGTCAGCTGCATACTGCTCTGATCACTAGAGAACAAGCACGAGACACATGGGGCTTGCCGAGCCATTTATTTCTTTGTCCTTCAATCAAAATGCAACCTTATTAATGCCACATGTTTTTATTTGCCAGGTTGGCACAATACACATACTTATCACAGTGACATTAAGAACTACACATGAATATAGGATATATTTTTCACGTAGATCAATATGTATGCATATGTGTGTACAGATAGGTATCTGTGTGTTTACATAGGCACATATAGTCATAGCTGTTGTTAATTTTTGTTAGGTTCAATCGAGTTTTTTCTGACCCATGGAAACCTTATGTACAACAGAGCTAAACATTGTCCATCATACTGTATCCTCAAAATTGTTCCTATTCTTGAGGCAATTGTTGCAACCAGTGTCACTCCATCTCCTCGAGGACCTTCCTGTTTGCTGCCCCTCTCCTTTACCAAACATTATGTCTTATCCAAGGACTGGTCTCTCCTGACAATATGCTCAAAATATGTAAGGCCTATGCATATACATGTAGGTGGGTGTTCCATATGTATTTATATGTTGATAAATCACATGGTGGCACAGTTTTGAATGCTTCATAGATGTAATCAAACATCTCATTCATTAGGTTTCCTGGATTTGAAGACCTAGGATCATAGTCTCATGGGACAACTCGGCCCATTAGTATAGCATAGTTATTAAGCTTTATAGTCCATATAACAGTTTATGAGTTGTATCTGAGGTCCTAAAAGCTTATCAGTCGCCATATAAGATACAATGATTGGTCTCCATTTGTCTAAAGTAAAAGAGGAAAATGGAAATCAAAGGCTTAAAGAGGAAACTAGGTTACGGGACTAATAGACTACAGGGACCACAGCATCAGCTACACTGAGACCAGAATAAATAGATGGTGCCCAGCTACCATTGCTGAATATACTGCGCAAGGACACACTAAATTGCCAAAAAGTAGAACATAACTCAAATTATTTTAAAAATATAGACTTACTGGACTGATAGAGACTAGAGGAGCCCAGAGACTATTTCCCTGAAAGACCTTTTAAATATCAAGAGGTCACCTTTTAGCTAAAAAACAGATTGGTTCATAAAATAGACAATAGCATTTATGAATACTACACTCCTTTAAAAAGTCACCTATATGAGATCAGACATAAGCATTTACCCCTAAACAAAGATGAGAAAGCAAAGAGGTGCTGGTAAACTAGATGAACAAAAACAGAACAACTATTCTTTATTCATACCAATATGAAGAGAGAGTGTTACATGGAAACTTCAAACTTTCACCCAAATAGCAGTGAAATATGATGAAAAATGATTGTTTTCCTTCTGCTCTTTGATCAATTTAGAATTATTTAAACTATCTGATGTCACAGAGTTTTGGATACTGAATTGAAAATATAGAAGACAAATGGGGATGTCAACTAAAGAATGACATTGAAGGTGCTAAAGGATAGATTCTGTCGTGAAGTTATCATGGCTTGCACTTAACAATGGCTACCAAGGATTTAATCATGAGAAAGATTTAACAACAAAGCAAAATAATGAGTCTAACTCATAATTAAGCTAACAGGCAGAGTAGAGCTGCCCACAGAGGGTTTTGAAGGCTGTGCTCTTTACTGAAGCAGACTGGTGGGTTCCAGCTGTTGGCTTTTCAGTTAGTAACCCAGTCCTGATAACTGTTCTGACCCTGCCCCCACCAGGGGTTGGGGGTAGGGTGGGAATCCATTGAGAAAGAGAATATCCTGCTCTAAAACAGCTTTGAAGAAGAAGAAGTTAGTTGGGGGTGGGAACAGAGAATTAGATTCTATCAAGTTACTTTAGTTATTTGATCAAAGGTGAGGTATTAAAAGGTGTGTGTGTGTGTGTGTGTGTGTGTGTGTGTGTGTGTGTGTTGGGTACAGATAAGAGCTGGAAACACAGGAAATCCAGGACATATAAACCTCTCAGGAACAATATTGAGAGTAGCCATACCAGGAGGGGAAGGGGAAGGTGGGGAAAGATAGGGCAATCAATCACAATGATCTACCTATAACCCCCTCTCAGACGGTGGACAGCAGAAAAGTGAGTGAAGAGAGACATTGGTCAGTGTAAGACATGAAAAAATAATTTATAAATTATCAAGGATTCATGAGAGAAGAAAGATGAGGGAAGGAGAGGGAAAATGAAAAGCTGATACCAAGGGCTCAAGTAGAAAAAAAATGTATTGAAAATGATCATGGCAACAAATGTACAAATGTGCTTGAAACAATAGATGGATGGATGGTGATGAGTTGTACAAACCCACAATAATATGACTTTAAAAAGTGTGTTTGTGTGTGTAAGAGGGATTGTGATTGGACCACGTGCCCTTTTTGTTTGTAATAGGTTCAAGGACTTAGATGAAGTCTCAAGAGAATATGGTTTGGAAAATACTAATTAAGTAAGGTGTACAGATGAAGCACCTGCGCCTGGTCTAAATAGGCTTAGGGAGCATGAGGCAGCAAAACACAGCTTTTAAAATCATGCCCCCTCATGTTGGACTGCCTAGGTGTGGCCCTAGTCCTTCCACTTGTTAGTTGAGATTGCAGACAAGTCAGTGAATCATACTTGGTGTGAGTTCTTTTTTTCTGGAAGATAAGCAATGTGTGATTTTTGGAAAAGAATATCATGACACACCCATATTCCATTTGCAAAAAATTCTCGTAGGCACTTTTTCTCTCATGTTGTAACTTGGAACCGTCAAGAACTCAACAAATGCATATCTTGCTCCCTTCGCCTCTGTGGAGACTAGTGTTAAATGTGTAAACTCTGTGTGTGTTTTTCTGTGTTTCCTACTTACTACATTGTTGACACCACCAGGACTTCAGATACAGAATATTTCCTGAAGGCACAGGTTTATGTTTGAATATCATAATAATGTTAGTGCTGGTTACAGTGATTAAGGCATATTTTTATTATAAATTCATGTGCAGCCTATTTTTGTTGTAAAGGAGTGGGAAAGCTTTGAAATTGGGAAAGCTTTGAAATTTCCACATGGCTTTTACTCATAGAGGTAAAATAATGCCCAGGGCATTGTTGAATTCCTTACACAAAGATACTATTAGAAAGTCCCTCTCTTCATTCAGTGACCATTTGGGAAGGCTGGAATGATTCACAGGGAATGGAGAGTAAATCACCGAAGAAAAGTTAGATTCATGTCTACCTGAAGCAGAGAGAGAAGAGTGCCTACCGCCATCATCTTCAACCTGCTCAGAGCAAACATGGTGTGAGCTGTATTTGTTGTTGCTGTTGGAACTTACAAATCATCAATAGAAAGGGAATGCCTTGTCCGTGTGGCAGTTGCTGCTTTGTTGGCTCCAATTCACTGCGTATCACAGTGTGACTGTGCCCCTCTGAGTTTTTAATGACTGCCTCTGAGGAAGCTGATTGGCAATCTTTTTGGCCTGTGGCACATCTGAGTGGACTGGAAGCTGCAACCTTTTGTTTAGCAGCCAGGTACATTAATAACCTTTCAGGGTTTTGTTACTGAAGATGAGATTCATAGAAGTAGCCCACGCAGAATTTTTAACTAAATAAAACAATTTTAATACAAGGATGGCTACAAAGCCTGATTAAAATATCTGTTCTTCTAAACCCAAGCATCTGGCTAGACATTTCTACAAGGTGGACTTCAAGGTATGCAGCTCATACTGGGAGCTCTAGTGAGTCTGGTGTCTGCGAGGTCAAGTGGAAGTGTTCTAGGAGTGGAGGAATTCTCATGAGGGACCCTTCTTGTCCAGAAGGTGGCCCTGCCCTACATCTACTTTGTTCCAAACCCTAGACATCTGGGTCCATATACCATGTATTTCCCATCAGGTTACCTCTGTACCTTGGCTGCCACCAGCCAGTGTTCCCCACGCCCACATCCTTGCCTGGTTGCCACCCCAGGAACTGGGTGGCTGTAGTGCAGAGCTCCCCAAGGCTATACCTGACTACCACATAACAACTCTCCACTCGTGACTCCCACCTACCAAGGGAAGCTATAGCCATCTCCCATGATTCCTCCTTGCTCCATGAGGCTAGTCAGCAATTCCATCTGCAAGTTCTGGTCCCTCTCAGCAGTCACCCAAGACCTAGGGGACTACCCTGCAGCAAGTTTTATCACCTACGACTGGGAACATCAAGCATGAGTACCTGGGTCAACTCAGTCCCCCATACAGGCATGTCTGCCATATCAATCGAACAGCCCCCCACCACTTCCAGGGTGTCTTGGCTCATCACAGCTCTGGCCTCTCCATATCTACACAGAGTGGTAGATATGCCCACCATTTCCCCAGTACTGCCAATTCTGGCAGACCCCGCGACTCTCAGCCCAGCACACTGTGCCATACCTACCTTGGCCTGAGCCACTGGGAATCAGAATTGCAGGACCCTGCATGCCTGCCATGCACTGCCTTGCCCACCCACAGTTGTGGGGAGTGAGAGTTGTGGACCAGGGCCTTGCAAACCTGCCTGACAAGGGCCTTGCAGGCCTGCGTGGCATGGGCCTTGCATAGATGCTGCCTGACTCTCTTTCCCAGCTTGGAAATCATAGCTACCCTCTCCCCTCCCAGCCAAAGCAGCAAGTGGAATAGTGGCACCAAAGGGAAATATAGGAGTTAATGGATGAAGTAGCAGAAGTTGCACACAAGATCACAGGCCTCACAGATGAGAAGAAGCTGAGAAATGTATCAGTGATCTCGACACTCAGACCTCAGCAAACAAGAAAGACAATGAAACAAGTTAAGAAGAGTTAGAAGATAACCACACGCTGTGAAGAGGAACAACATCTGAATTAATGGTCTCACAGAATAAGTGAGAAGTCAACAGTTAAACTAGCAATGGAATTTTTGGAAGAAAACTCTCCTACTCTAATGAATGAGAATCAATCACTCACATAGGAAGCAAAGAGGACATAAATTAGACTAAATCCCAGGAATAACTCACCAGGCATATAATAAACTATCCAACCTTGAGGAAAAAGAGAAAATCCTAAAAGCAGCAAGAGAAAGGAAGGCAGTCACATATATAGGCTCTCAGGTAAGAATATGCTCAGACCTATCAACAGAAACCAAGAGGAGGAGGAGAGTGTGGAGTAGCATCTTCCAAAAGCTGAAAGAAAAAATGCCTCCCCTCAAATCCTTTACCCTGACAAATTATCTATTAAGGTAGAAGGTGAGATAAGGATCTTCTGGCACAAGGAGAAACTTAAAGAATACTTAAAGAAATGCTGCAAGACATCCAACCCTGCAGAGGATCTTTGCTGACTTACTACGTCCAGAAAACCAACATCCACCAAACACACACAGGACAACACCATATAGGCCAACTCCAACCAGAAGCCAATAAGCCAATAACAATCACCAAGATAACATGGTCTCAGAGGGGCAATAAGGCAATAAAGGAGCCCACCACAAAGACAGCACAGTGATAAGAAGGGTGATAGGAAAACACTCAAAACAAAAGGGACGAGATGTCAACAATGAATCCACAAATCGTGATAATAACTCTAAATGTCAATGGCCTTAACTCCTACCCTAAAATAAAAAGACTTTCAGACTGGCTTGGAACATATAACCCATCAATCTGTTGACTGCAGGAAACACATATTAAGCTCATAGACAAGAATAGACTAAGAATAAAAGGTTGGCAGAAGAGTAAGTTTGGTAAGCCAGACAGCAATTCAAAAAAAGCAAGAATCGCAATCCCAATCCCAGATAATATTGATCTCAAGGTTCATACCATAAAAAGAGATAAAGAGGGGCACTGTATAACGCTCAAAGGATCACTTTACTAGGAACCAGTAAGCATAGTAAATAAATTGGTGCCAAATGAAAGACCTGTGAGATTTATCAAACTATTTAAAACATGCAAAAAGATATCACAGATTTAACAATTATAGTAGTAACTTTAATACTGTGCTTTCTGAGAAGGATAGATCATTTGAAAGGAAGTTCAGCAAAGAGACTACAGAGCTAAACACTACAAATCGGCAACTAGATCTGACTGACATATTTAGAGTTTTCCATCCAAGTGCAAAACACACACACATTCTTCTCAAGCATGCATGGCTCATTTTTGAAAACAGAGCACATGCTGGGACACAAGTCAAGCCTGAGTAAATTCAAACACGTCAAGATTGCGAAGACATCTTTCTCGGATCACCATGCCATAAAGCTGGAGGTCAATCAAAGGATGACCAGGAAAACAAGGGTTAGCAACTGGAGGATGACTAATGATCTTCTGCAATGTGTGTGGGTACTGACCCAGATTAGAGAGATCAGAAAGTTTCTAGAAATTAATGAGAATGGGAATACAGTGTATCAAAACCTATGGGATACTGTAAAAGCAGTCATCAGAGGTAGCTTGATAGCAATAAGGGCATATATATGAAAAAGGGAGAGAGGCTTAGGGGTAGATATGCTCTCACAAAACCTCCAGCAACTAGAACAGGGGCAACAGAACAATTCCTGCAATAGCAAAAGAAAAATAATAAAAATCAGGGCAGAGTTGAGCCTTGGGAAGACAAAAGAATGATGCAGGATATTAAGGCCGCCAAAAGCTGGTTCTTTGAAAGGATCAAGAGAATTGACAGGATACTGGCAAACCTAACCAAAGAAAGAGCAAACAACAATAGCCAAGATGAGGAATAAAACAGGGAGAATCAAAACAGATCCTAATAAGATTCAAAGGATAATGACAAAGTACTATGAAAGTGTGTACTCTATTGAATTCAACAACGTAGAAGACATGGACAGATACTTGAAGACACAGTCTCTTCCTTGATTATCTCAGATAGAGGTGAAGAACCTAAACAAACCCATGGCAAAAGAAGAAATAGATATGGTTATCAGGAAACTACCAACAAGATAAGCCGCCAGAACAGACAGCTTCGCAGGAGAATTCTACAAAGCATTCATGGAGAAACTGACAGCAATCCTCAACAGAGTAATCTAGAGTATAGAAAAGTGAATTCCCAAACCCATTTTACAAAGCCAGTATGACTTTGATACCAAGACAAGGCAAGAACACCACAGGAATAGAGCAATATACATCAATGTCTCTGATGAACACAGATACAAAGATCTTCTACAAGATATTGGCCAATAGAATACAAAGATAAATACAACAGAACACTCTTAGAGGTCAACAAACAGACCTTGAACTAAATATAGATTTTTCTTTTTAAACTAAAAAATTTTTTTTTACTTATTTATAGATTTTTTTCCTGGACATTGTTTTCTTGTTGTTGTCATTGTTTTGTTTTCTTATGTCACTTCGACTTGCTATGTATTGTTTTTTTTGTTCATATTATGTAGACCAGGTAGACTGGATGAACAGCGTGGGCGAGAAAACAATGGGACTTATGGTTCCATGGAAGAGGAGGAGGTAGGGGAGAGGAGGTAGTGTTGACCAACCCAGGGACAAGGGAACAACAAGTAAACGAAGATCAGAGGCAACGCAGGTGTTAGAGACCTGGTAGAGACTGGATGAGGGTAATGTAACCGAGAGAAATTACACCGAAACACAAATGAAGGCTGAGCATGATAGTAGGATAAGAGTAAACTAAAAGGAAATAGAAGAAATAAATAGGAGACAAAGGGCATTTATAGAGGTCTAAATACAGGCATATATATGTAAATATTTTTATATATGATGATGGGGAATAGGTCTGTATATATGCATATAGTTATAGGGTTAGCATTAAGGCAGATGATGGACACTGGGGCTCCACTCAAGTACTTCCTCAATGCTAAAACACTTTGTTTGATTAAATTGACATTCCATGACACTCACCTTCCCAAAACGATTGCTAAAGACAAATGTGTACATAAGCAAAAGTGGTGAAGATAGCTGATGGTGCCTGGCTATCCAAAGATATAGCATCTGGGGTCTTAAAGACTTGAAAATAAACAAGCAGCCATCTAGCTCAGCAGCAACAAAGCCAACATGGAAGAAGCACACTAACCTGTATGCCCACGAGGTTTTAAAGGGATCATGTATCAGGTATCAAAGAACTAAAAATGATATCATTATAAATGAGAGGAGTACAGGTTGTGGACCCAAAGTCCATCTGTCAGTGGGTGACAAGTCAGTCAAGGTACAATGTAGCAAAGATGAAACATGCCACTTTCCTCTAGTTCTTAAATGCTTCCACCAGCCCCCACTATCATGATCCCAATTCTAACTAACAAATCTCGCTAGACCAGAAGATGTACACTGGTACAGATAGGAACTGGGGAAAATGGGCGAATATAGGACAGATGATCCCCTTAGGACCAGTGGTGAGAGTGGCAATACCAGGAGAGTGGAGGGAAGGTGAGGTAGAAAGGGGGAAGTGGTTATAAGGATCTATATATAACCTCTTCCATGGGGTATGGACAATAGGGAAGTGAGTGAAGGGAGACATTGGACAGTGTACAATATGACAAAATAATAATAATTTGTACGTTATCAAGGATTCATGAGGGAGGGGGCAGTGGGGAAGTGAGGGTAAAAATGAGGAGCTAATACCAAGAGCTTAAGTAGAAAGCAAGTGTTTTGAGAATGATGATGACAACAAATGAACAATTGTGCTTTGCATACAATGGATGGATGTATGGATTTTGATGAGTTGTATGAGCTCCCAATAAAACGAGTTTTTAAAATGTGCTGAAAAACTCAGCTTATGCATGAGTATATATGGTACACATAAATAAAACATCCCAGCCCAGTCCAGATCAAGTTCAATATTAGCTCGTGAATTTCTCTTCACCCTCATGTAACACATGCATTGGTGCTGAATTCAGAAAGATCACAGCCTAGTGGATGGAAAGTCCTCCAGATCCAATGGCAGTGGATACATCTCCAGGGCTCTGGTTGCCATCAGCATGGCGCCCTGTGGATTGTCAATAGGAAGAAGTAGCAGAGAGAGAAGACAGGGTGTGGGGTGCGGCTGGGGATTTTTCTAAGGATAGAATAAAGAGAGAGAAGTTCCCAGGAGCCTCATGAGTCCATGCCCATAAGGAGACAGCATCAGGCTGTGACCTGATTGACAGGCTAGATTCCATCCTTTCACTCTTAATATCCTCAAGTTGATACAAGATTATAGTATGTAACTACCACAGCTTTGATATTTTAATCTTGATATTTTGGTATGTTCAGCTATTTGAAAATATAAAAGCTACCACCAGTTCCATGGTGTAATGGATTCTGGACTCCGAATGTATAAAAGCTATTGTTAGCTCAAGAATCCTATGGAAGGAGATGACAGGCTGCAATTGGACAAGGCTTGCTGTAGACCAGTGGTTCTCAACCTTCCTAATGCCACAACCCTTTAATACAATTCCTCATGCAGTGGTGACCCCGACCCATAAAATTATTTTGTTGTTACTTCATAACTATCATTTTGCTGCTGCTATGAATTGAATGACCCCTATGCAAGGGTTATTTGGCTCCTAAAGGGGTCACGATCCATAGGTTGAGAACCACTGCTCCAGACTATTCAATATTCCCCCCACGGATCTCTGTACTAGAGGAGATCTTCCCAGCGCTGATATTCTGGGTTGGGTTTCACCTGGTAATGGTCTTCAATCCTCAGGGACTCAAGAACCATTAGAACCTCAATGATGAAATTCAAGATAAAATCAAATGTGTATAAACCATTGGATGTAAAACTAATGATCTGTGTTCTAAACCTTCACCCAATTCACAGTGCAAAGGGAAACATATAGGTATATCTTCTGATTAAATACTTTAGTGATAAAACTCAACCATTTCTGGAATAATCCATTTTACCAATCCACAACTCCAGCAGCTCCATTATACCCTGAAGGCACCAGTAAACCTGCTCAGATTCCCTATGGCAGCCATCCACATTTTTTCTTGTCCGAATGAAACAATCTGTCCAACTATGAGAGGAATGCACTACTCCCACAACGGAAAAATATCTATCCCAAGAGAGGGAGTAAACCTGGAGCCTCTGAGAAAATGTTTACCTAACAGAAGCTTCTTAATTTGCTCTGTCCATAGACTCACCAGGTAACCAAGAAAGGCCACTGAAAAGGGAAAAAGATGTTGCTTCAACATCTGGCAGAAGTGTGATGCACAAATGGCTAAAGGATGAAGTGAGCAAACCTATTTTAGCACGCCTAAACAGAGATATTCTCATCATTCTATCTATACTGGTCCAGATCATTTAGACGCAACATCCCACGGAACTATTACCTAGAATAGTAATGAATCATGAATGCTAGGGAGATTATGGGTCTTTTAGGATCTTCTGGAAGTGAATTGCCAGGCCTTTCCTCTCAGCCTTGCCTGACTGGAATCAAACCATCACTCTTGAGGCTAGTAGATGAGCATTGAGATGCTTGAGCCACGTAGAAGGCCTTCACCCTCAGGAGACCCTACAAAAGTCTCACCACATCTCTTTGGCTGAGACTCGGTCCTCCGCCCTCAGCCACTTCCCTCTGTTGAAGTCCTGTAACTCACCCAGAAGCCAGGCTCCGTGTTGCTTCCAGTGACACCTCTGCAGATGGGGCGTGAGGGCATTGCAGGGAAACAGAGCAGGCTGAATACATGCTAAGTAGCAAAAACAAGAGCAGCTCTGGTGCAGAGTGGTACAGGTTGGGCCTCGAACCCCGAGCTCAGCAATTTGAAGCTACCAGCCTCCCTCAGATAAAAGATGAGATTTTCTACTCCTATGAAGAGGAACATTTTCAGAAATCCATGGGGACAGTTCTACCTTGTTCTAGAGGATCAATAGGAATTAGAATTAACTTGATGGCAGTGAGTTTGTTTTTCAGTTTGGTGGGGGGGTGGGCGTCGGGGAGCAAAACCACAAGATGTCCACAGCAGAAGCCATGTGATATTCCGAAAGGCACCCAGACAAGCAGGGACAAAAATTGAGATCCAAGCACAGATCTTCTGAAATTCAATTCTCCAAAGAGTGGGGATAATTATTTTAAAGTCCCAGGGGTGAATGACAGAGGATAAAAAGACTTTGAAAAGGAGTCACTTGGCCACCAAGAAGAGTCTGGAATATGGATCCATGGGCTCACAGAGCTTCAAAGAAAGCCAAGTTTCTTTTATAAAACAAACATTTCATAAAATTAAGCAGGGCTACTCTTTCTAAATCAGAGTCCATTTTCTGGTTCTAAATGGCTCTCCACCACCTGGAAAGTCAGAATACTGGGCTCAGAAGGAAAAAGGAAAAGCTTTTTGACCTATCTTTGTGACTGCTCTAAGTAAAGCACCTGGTCCTATTTATTAAGCACCTTTGATGTAGACTACAGCACAGACTAATCACAACTCTAAAATGACACCTATTATTCACTTAGAGATTAGAGTCTCAAGCAGTAGGAATTTTTATAAAATAAAACATAAAATTAAAAATAGACTTGTCATCACAATTAAAAAAAAAAAAGAAACTAGTAGTTAAGCTGGCTTTAAAGAGAAGTTGCATGTTTCCTGGGATTTTATACTTTGATAGGAACAGCACTGAAAAAGACTGTGCCTATGCCAATATTCCTATCCTGAGGGAATTAAACAATACTTCCCCTCTAACTAGGAAACCCGGGTGAGCGAATCATTGGAGAAGTTGATTTTGACAAAGAAGAATTGGCAATAGGATTGGTGGAAAGCTTATTAATAAGATGCGCAGATGCTACAACCTTGCTTGCTGAAAGTGAACAGGACTCCAAACATTTGCTGATGAAGTTCAAGGACTGCAGCCTTCAGTGTGGATGACATTCAATCCGATGCGGAGAAGACAACAATCCTCACAATTAGCCCAATGAGTCATATCACAACAAATGGAGAGAAGCCTTACATTGTCAAGGATTTTATCTTAGATCCACAATCATTGTTCACGGAGGCAGCGGTCAAGAATTCCAACAATATTTTGCATTGGTGCAAATCTACTGCTTAAGATTTCTTCAAAATATTGAAAAGCAAGAACATCACTTTGAAGCATACAGGCTGCTGCTTGAATCAGGGCATTTGAATTATGCTACTGGAAAAGACTATGGAAGGTGCCATGGCCGACCAAAATAAACACAAATCTGTCTTGGAATAAGTATAGTCAGAACGCTCCTTAGAGGTAAGGCTGGCAAGACTGTCTCAGGCATTTGGTCATGTGGTCAGGTGAGACCGGTCCCTGGAGGAGGACATCATGCTCAGTAAAGCAGAAGGGTAGCGATAATAAGGAAGGTCCTGAAGAAGATGCCTTGGCACAGTGGCTGCCATGATGTGCTCTGGCATAGGAATGATTGTGAGGACGGAGCCGGTCACTCTGAGTTGGAACCCATTCCATGACACCGAACAACCATGGAGAATTAAAGCTTAAAGCACTCACTCAGCTGTCAACCAAGACGTAGGTGACGGGACACCACCAGATGCTATGTGGGAGAAAGGTATGGCAGTCGGCTTCAGAGAAGATGCCAGCCTTGGAAACCCTATGGGGCAGTTCTACTGTCAGAAGTGATGAGACAGCAGTCAGTGGGATCCTCCTCATACCGATGACCCACCCAAAGACCAGTGGTTTCACAGGATAAAGAGAGTGCTGTTTCCTTCTGCAAAGTTGACAGCCTGGGGAACTCGATTCTGTCCTGTCGGCTCGGTCACTCGGCCTCAGTATTTAATACATGGCAATGGGCTCAGGTAATTTCTCTCTAACTGCACATACCATCCTCCCTCCCTGACTTGGCACCCCCTCGAGTGCACACCTTGGCAGTGCATATTTGACCAAGAGAAACTAAATCCACTGAAACCAGACTCACGCAACTCCAAGCATCATGTTTCCACCGACCTCAAATCCACATGACTCTACATGCCCTCTTCGATGATCTTCCCACATTCTGCATCATTGTATGCAACTGTGTGGGTCAGAGGAGGGATTTATGAACTGGTATTGGACTTTCAGACTTGAGTTGGATTGGGATATTTTCTCAATATATAGTTACTTCTTGATATAAAGCTGTCATATATTTAAAAAATACATAAAATGCATCATCCATCAGAATCAGGTAGGATTCCTTCCGGGGATACAGGATGGTTTAATGTCCAAAAATCCATCAAAATTATACACCACATTGATAAGAAAAAATAAGAACCACACGATAATATTTATAGATGCAGAAAAAACACTTGACAACATCCAACACCCATTCCTAATGAAGACGTTCAAGAGGATAGGAAAGGAAGATCAATTCCTCAAGTTAATACAAGCTATCTATGTCAATGGAGAAAAGAAAAAATCAATCACTGAAAAGGAGGACCAGGCAAGAATGTCCTTTGTCCACTTCTATTCTATCTTGTACTGGTGGTCCTAGTTAATAGCATAAGATAACTGAAGAACATCCAAAATATCCAACTGGGAGAGGAGGAGGTGAAATTATAATTATTTGCAGACAACATGATTTTGTACATTGAAAATCCCCAAAGTTCCACAACTGGAGTACTGACAGTGATAGAGGAATATGGAACAATGGCAGGATACAAAATGTGGCAGTCATGTGCTTATGTCAATTTCATGATAGAGATGTAGGTGTAGAGTCTAGCCTGTTAATCTGGAGATAGCCATTGAGCAGCCAATGAGACCTCCATGTGGACATGGCTTTCTCCTGAGACTTCTGGGAAATCTCATGGTATTTCCCTTGTGGAGATGAGAGGTCATCTCCCCAGTTGTTGGGAGTCAGTCTCTGAGATGACAACCTATGGACAAAACAAGATGGCAGCATCCCAGGAGCTGGTGGAGTTGGGAGGAGAAGTCACACGACCTTACCCTGATGGAGCCAGACCTCTGAAGCTGGAGAGGCCACGTGGAGACCCCTGCCAGCACTGAGTTATTTCTGTCACCACTAGATGCTGTTGATGGACTCAGAGTCCTGGAAGCAAAGAGCCATGGGGAGACCCCTGCCAGTGCCGGGATGCTGCACCCACTGACCTGTGACTTTGTGAGTCAGAAGGAAACTTTATAGATTGATATCGGGCATATGGGCTAATATCGAATTTATGACTTTGAACTGGATGGGTTGGGATGCTTTCTCAATGTTTCATTCCTTTTGTATATAAACCTTACCCTTATATCCATACACATGTCTATGAATATCTTTATCTAGTCTACCCGGGCTAACACACAAGATCAACAAACAGAAGTAAATTGGTTTGCTGTATACATCTGACAAGACCATGGATGAGATCAAGAAGGTAGTACCCTTCACAATAGCCAAGAACAAATTGAAATATCTAGGAATTTATTTAACCAAAAGAAACAGAAGACCTATATAAGAAAAACTCTAAGACCCTACTATAGGAAATTAAAAGTGACTTCCACAAATGGAAAAACATTCCATGCTTATGGATCGGAAGACTCAATATAGTAGAGATGTCTACCCTACCAAGTCATTGTTTAACAATATCCTGATTCAAATACCAACAAATTCTTCTTCAAAGAATCAGAAAAACTGATCATCAATTTCATTTGGAGAGGGAAGAAGACAAGAATTAGCAGAGAATGCAAGAAGATGGACAAAGTCAGAGGACTCACTTTACCTGACTTTTACACTTACTTCACAGCCACAGTGATCAAAACAGTGTGGTGCTGGCATAATGACAGGTACAGAGACCAATGGAAAAGAAAACCCAGAAATAAAGCCATCAGCATATAGACAGCTGATCTTCAACAAGAGTCCCCAAAGCATCAAGTAGGAAGACAATGCGCTATTTAGGAAGTGGTGCTGAAAATGATGAAAATGCACATGTAGAAAAACGAAACAAGATGTCTACCTTACCCCATGCACAAGAACAAACTCAAGGTGGATCACAGATCTAAAAGTAAAACCACAAACCATCAGGACCATTAGTGAAGGAATTAGGACAAACTTAAAAATCTTGGCCCAGGGACTACAAATCCTAACAGCAATAAGGAGGATACACACACACACACACACACACACACAGGGGAAACTGAAATCGACAAGCAGGATTAACTAAGGATAAAACACCTGTGTGCATCAAAAGACTTTACCAAGAAGGTAACAAGGCAATCCACAGACTGGGAGAGGATTTTTAGCAATGACACAACAGACAAAGGGCTCATTACAAATATCTACAATACCCTCCTTGCCTGCAAAAAGAGGAGAACTGTGAACTTCTTGAAGAAGTGGGCATAGTGGAGACCTGTATGGCCAATAAACATGAGACAATGCCATCAGAGAAATGCAAATCAAAACAAACAGGAGATACCTTTGAGGCTAGCTCAAATCAGAAAATCAGAGAGCAACAAGTGTTGGAGCAGATGATGAACTCTCCTATATTGCTGGTGGTCTTATACATATGTACAGTTGCCATGGAAAGCGATCTGGTGATACTTGAAAAAGAGAAAATTGATTTACCTTATGAGCCAACCATCCCTCTACTGGGCTTGTACCTAGAAGAGGTAAGAATAAACCATAACCAGTCATATGTGCTCCAGTGTTTATTGCGGTGCAATTCACAATCACAAAGAGTTGAAAGCAACCAAATTTCCATCGGTAGATGAGTGGGATCAGTAAACTCTGACACATACGCACTATGAAGCAATATGCATCGCTGAAAAGCACTGATGAACGCATGAAACACATCTTTACAGGGGAAGAGTTGGAGGAAATTATGCTTAGCGAAATCAGCCAATCCCAGAAGGAGAAGTACAGTATAAGTCCCCCGAGGTAAGTGTAATCATCACAGGAGGTATAGAAGAGAAGCCAACTATATCACAACATTTGGGTTGCAATGCAGGGAGTTTGGAGAAGGTTGGACCAAACTCAAGGAGGTACATGTTGGTCCAACAAAAAAATGGGGAAAGGAGAAAGGGCAAAGGGACAAAAGGGGAGGGGCGAAATGGTGATGATGACAAAGGGAACAAGGCACTAAATGCCCCCTTGCCCCAGGGGTGGGGTGTGGCGGTAGTATTGATCTTGTCTTCACAGAATTAGGACAGGGCACACAGACCCTACTACGGTGCACCAAACCATGAGGTCAATTTGGCCATGTGGATGAATGCATGAAAAGAGAGCTAGAGGGTTGGTCCCAACCAAAGACAAATTGACCCCCACCCTGGAAATAGGTGTGACAGAGAACAACACTAAATCTATAGATTGGGGAGAAGGGCCTGCATGCCACACCTAAATGGAAGTAGACCAGGAGGAAGGGAGAGAGAGAGAGAGAGCTGGAATGGACCCCACACTGGTACACTAGGCCTGGAGGATGACATCCCTACAGGAAGCTATAGGGACACAGGGGGAACTGGGTATCCAACAACAGCTTGTGCCATATTGTCCCCTTACTGAGCAGACTGCAACGGAGGACATTTCTGGGGTCACATGATCAGGTGGTAATGCAGTCTGAACCCCACAGCAGAGCGAACCAAGAAGGGAGCATACCAGACCAGCAACTGGAGCAAGGCAGAACTACAAGGCCCCTGAGAAACCCTCAAGGTGGGGACTCCAGGCCTTGAGGGGCAGCTCCTGGATAGTCATGAAGACCAGTGAACAGACCCAGGGTTTTTTTATTGTATATTTCTTTTCTTCTTCTTCTTCTTCTTCTTCTTCTTCTTCTTCTTCTTCTTCTTCTTCTTCTTCTTCTCCTTCTTCTTTTCTCTTTCCAATCTTTTACAAAAAATCAGTTTGGGCTGTGTCATAGTCGGTGTGCCTATCTATATAGGATAGGTATGTGTGTTAGTCCTAGACTGGAGAACAAATTCATAGACATGCATTTGGATACAAGGGAAAGGTTTATATACAAGAGATATCCCCACCCAGTTTAGTCCAAAGTCATAAGTCTGATATTAGTCCATATGTCCAATACCAGTCTATAAAGTCACATTCTGATTTATGAAGCACATACAGTAGAGGTGTCCTGGCGCTGGCAGGGATCTCCCTATGGTGCCTCATTTCCAGGGTTCAGGGTCCATCAGCAGTATCCATTGGCAGTGAGAACATCTCAGCGCTGGCAGGGGTCTCTCTGTGACCTCTCCAGCCCCAGAGCTCTGGTTCCATTAGGGCAAGCCCATGTGGTTTCTCCTCTGGTTCCTCCATTCTTCAGCAATCAGGATCGATCAGCATGCTGTCATCTTGTCAGTAGTTCATCTTTGGGAGACTCTGTCCAGTCTCCCTTCTCCAATTGGGAAATACTGCAAGATTTCCCAGAAATCTCGGGAGAAAGTCATGCTTACACAGAGGCCTCATTGACTACTCATTGGCTATCTCCAAATTGACAAGCTAGACTCCACCCCTAGACTCCCAATCATGAAATTGACAGGAGTACATAACTGCCACAGTATGGGAGGCATATCTGAGGAGAGAGCAGTGGAACCAATAATCCTAGGGAGATCTGGGGGTTGAGGGTGTTGGGGAAATGGGAGGTGAGCAGGCAGTGCCATGGACAGGGGAACAACCTGGGTACTGGAGTCAACAACAAGGAGGGATAGGGATCTGGGTTGGCTGGGGTGGGGTGGTGGTGGTGGTGTCAGAGCTATAACAAACTAGCTAAGAGGACATAGCAAGGGGAAGAAATAAGGGGAAAGTTATGGTGGGACAGGAAGAGGATAAAAGGAAACAGAGAAAGGACCTAGGAAGCAAAGCAATGAATAGAGTTATAAACATAGTGGTGTACATATGTAAAGACATTAGTCCACAAAAATAGAGGGTTTGGGTCTATATACATATATTTTTATGACAATACACTGAGATAGGGGATGGACTTCAGGCCTCTGCTCATACTCTCCCTTATTACAAGAACACTTTGTTCTAACAAATCAGCAGTCTGAGATGATTACCCTCCTGACACAATCGCTGAAGACAAAATGGGTGTATAAGCAAATGTGGTGAAGAAGGTGGCTGGTGACCAGCTATTAAACGATATAGCATCTGGGGTCTTAAAGACTTGAGGTTACCCAGGCTGCCATTCAGACAAGCAAGTTCACATGGAAGAAGCACACTGCTGGTGCCATCATGAGTCGTAAGGACTGAGTAATAGGCATTAGGAGACACATAGCAAACAAAAACATATTTTTGAGAATGAGGTGGATTGGAGCAGAGATCCAAAGCCCATCTGTAGACAATGGAACAATCTCCCCACAGAAGGGCCACAGGGAAGGCATGAGTTAATCAGGATGCAGGAAAGCATTGATGAAACACATTATATTCCTCTGGTTCCTTGAGGTATCCTCACACCCCCCCCCCCTCCACCATTACCATGACCCCAGTACTGCTTCTCAATTCAGACTGGACTGGAATATGTATACAGGTATAAATAAGAAATGGGAGCTCACAACACACAGAATCCAGGAACAAGAGTGGGAATAGTGATATCAGAAGGGTAGAAGAAAGAAGGGGAGAGGAAGGGAGAAAGGGGGAACTGATTGCAAGGATCAACACAACCATGCCTCTCTCTTCCCGTGGAAGAACAACAAAAAACACGGAAAAGAGGGACAACGGTGGATATAAGATAAGGAGATAACAGCAAAATACAATCTATTGAGGGGCTATCAGGGTGGGAGGTGAGAGGGGGAAAAAACAAGAGGAGCTGATACCAAGGGTTCAATACAAAGTAAATGTCTAGAAAAGAATGAAGGGAACATATGTGCAAATTTGTCTGATGCAAGCAATGTGTGGATTGTGACAAGAGTTGGAAAACAAGAGTAAAATGGCTCAACCTCAACCTCAGTGTCTAAACCACCACCCCAAGGTGAACATTCACGTTCACTAAAGCTCACTTTGTTACTCTGATATGGGCCCAATCTCTTGTCACAAGCCAACCTCTATTTGCTTGGGCCCAAAGTATATTTTCTTCTTTTACTTTCCTTGGATAAAAAGGAAACTTCACTTTACACAAGCATTTGAGGAAACTCTGCCAGTGCAGGTGACCCATGTTTCTCCCTTGAGTGAAAACCCTAAGCTGAAAAATGGGGAGTGACAAGTCCATTCAGAATCCAGGGATCCTAAATTGGGACTATGATTGCATGTGGCTTCATGGCCCACATAAAGATAGCCCAGATTATTCTACACCTTTTATGTTGGTGTGAGTTTCAGGTGACTAGTGAAATTGTTTTGATGCTATCTATCATTCGTTAGGATCTATTTGATTCAATGCCTTGGCATAGGCAGTTAAGCCCAGGCCATTTGGGGTTGCCTTTCCCTTCAGTGAAGATCCATGTGATGCCAGTCCTGAGTTCCCTTGTTTCAGGCCTCTTCTGAATAAGGCTTGAACTTCTGACACTTCACTGTTGACACACTGCCATGGCTGTTTTCCAAAGATCTTCAGGAAAATTGCACTTGTGTGTGATATCAATAGTCTCGTTTGATAATTTCCACATTCTACTGGATCGCTTATGTTTCCCTGCAGTAGGGATCTCTGCTAACTGGTTGGTCAGACAGCTGTTTGCCAGATCTCTAAGCACATGTGAGTGAGGACTTCAGGAGGTGCATCTGGTTTTTGAACCATCTTAATTGGTGTTTTTCCCATTCCAGGGGTCTTGTATTTTTTCCAGCCCTTTCAGTGCAACTTGGACCTCTTCCTTCAATGCTGCCAACTCGACTATATGCCACCTCCTGAAATGGTTGAATGCCAACCATTTATTGTGGTTTCATGAATTCCTCCATCATCTCTCAATGCTTTCTGCCCACGTTCAATAGTTGAACGTGAAATCCTTAAGTTACATCGCCATGCAAGGCTTGCGTTTTTTTCTTCCGCTCATTTGGTTTGGCAAATGCCTATGCATTCTTTCTGATCATTTCATCATTCTTGCTTTGTTTTCTCTGGCTGCCTATTGAAATCTTCTGTTGGGTTCATTTGATTCATTGGGATAGACAAAAGCAAGAGAAACCCAGAGAATGGCCTCTGTCTGACCCCATATTACATTCCTCCAGGAACAATGGCAAGGTGGAGAGCAGGTGGGTGAGCACAGGTGTGGCTTTCCTCTCACTGTTGAGGGGGACCCTAAGTAAAAGGCTCTTGCAGGTCTATGAACCTAAATAGCCAGTGGGAGTTGAGAGGAAACGGTTAGGGGTGGAAAACCACTCCCTGCTGAGTCACAGTGAAGGGGGAAAAAAAGTCTTCAAGGTTCCCTTCCTTCCCCCTGATAAAGAGGTTTCCACTGAAGAAGGCCTCTGCCGAAGACCTGATAAAGAAGTGTCATTGCAGAGGTGCCTGGACTAAGGAGAAAAAATACAACCCTGCTTGGCAGCAGGGTGGAGTCCTTGGCAGACTCCCTCCAGAGACTGCAAGGCACTGGCTGGGGTGCACAGGCTTGGGGTGTGGTCAGAGCCCATGTTGGGCCTGGAAGATCACATATAGGCTTGTAACCAGGAGCCAAACTCTCTCTCTCTCCTCTCTCTCTTCTCTCACTCTCTCTCTCTCTCTCTCTCTCTCTCTCTCTCTCTCTCTCTCGACAGATAACTAAGGCACATAGACAAAAGTGTCCCTAGAGTCACACAGCAGATAAGTGGTAAGATCACTTCCATGAACCATGCTTGCCTATTTCTAGAATCCATGCCCTTAGCCACCAGCTACACTGCATTTCAGGATCTAGTCATTTCTCTCCCACCTTCTCCAGCAATATTCACTTCTCTTGCTCTTACTTCTTATCTGTCAGCACAAAACATCATTTTCTCCTTATTTTAAAGTAAGACCCTTTTCGATCCCACATTGCCCTCCAGGGAACCCATGTCTATATTTCTTTACAGCAGAACTTCTCACAAAAGTTGTCTACTTGCACCATCACTGGCCATCTCCAGTTTCTCTTTTGGACCTTCTCCAATTAGGCTTTTGCCCACAGCCACTCAACTTAAATGGTGTCCGTCAAGGTCACCAATGACATCCATCATTATGTAAACTCTAAGGTGAACTCTGACTTTATTCACGTGAACTCCTTGTTGTTCTACTCATTCCCCAGGATATAGCTCAAGCTGAGACCCCCCCGCTCCTGATCCTCAGGTGGAAAATTGATGATTGCCTCCCATGCAGAAGACCAGGTTGGAGACTCAGATCATGGGTTTCAGGTGGAACTGCTCTCCCTTTATTGGTGGGGTTGTCAGTATGTGCCAGCATGGGGCTGGGTAACTGAGCACGTTCCAGTCTGACCAAGGGGCAGCATGCAGAGAGAGGTAGAGGTGGGATCTCAACAAGATGGACTGACACCGTAGTTCAAACAGAGTAACACTTGTGAAGCTGGTGAAGGATCAGGGCTGTACATGTGGCCCCTATGAGTTGGAACCCTTCTCATGACCTCTAACAATAACAAAGAAAGTCTAGGAAGCACAGCCTGGTTGGCCTACTGTGGGAAATCATTGATAAGAACCCTAGGAGTCACAATGGTTTCCTAACGATCACAGGATGACACAAGACTGCCCAGGGTTCTGGTTCAATATCAGAGGTTCCCATAAATCGGTGTCAGTCTGATGATGGCTACCAATAACAATCTAAGTACATGCTGGTATCTGTGTCAGACAGGGTTCTCTAGAGACAACTGGGACACTTATGATTAGTTAGATAGAGCACAGAGGAATCAACAGCTCATTAGTCCACACAGCAATACAGAGGACTTAATTCAACTCACTTCTGTGGAACAGTTAATGTACTGGAAGTTCTTCAACTCATGAGGGCTGCTGGGTCCAAAGTCACGGAAGCAGAGTGCTCAGTCTTCTCTCAGGCAATGCAGACAGTCTATCCACAGGCAGCAAACAGCAGGGCAGGTCACCAATAATCAGCTACTCAGGAGCTTAGTGAAGCAGGCCCGGATGGGATATCAAATTCAAGCAATGCAAGAAGATAGCATCTGCCAGCCTCAAGCTCAAGCAAGTACACACCAGCAGGGTGGCCAAGCAGGACTCAAAGGACCCTCAGGCTCTAGTAACACAATCCATGGGTTGGCTGTCCCACACATAGTGTAGCTCCCAAGTTGAGGCGGAGAACTAGCTAAAAGCATTTGCATGGTGGTCCGATCACCAGAAAGCAAGAGAAGTGGAGGCAGGGTGGGCAGAGCCATTTATCTCTTTGCTCTCCAATCAAATTAAGATCCATTAATCCCACATGTTTCTATTGGCCGGGTTGGCACAATAAACTTACCTATCACAATATCTAGAAGGTATGTTTAACTGAGTATGCCTAAAAAACAAATTATTAATCTCCCTGCCACCAAAAAGTGTCTTCTCCATTTCAGCTAATGGCTACCTTAACCTTTTTCTGTTGCTTTGGCCAAAAACATTTGTGCTATTCTTAGATTTTTCTCTTTCTTAGTTTGACACATCTAATCCTTTGATCAATCCTTCTAGCCCTGGTGGTGTAGAGAGCTATGAATTATGTTTCTAACCATAGGATCCACAGTTTGAACCCACCAGCTGCTCTACAAGAGAAAGATGACATGTTCTTCTTCCATCAAGCATTACAGTCCCAGAAACCCACAGTGGAATTGCTATCCTGCCCCAGAGGGTCACTGTGAGTTGGGATAGACCCAAGGACAGTGAGAAGTGACTAGCCCCAATTTCAAAATAAAACTATACTCTTATCCTTTGCCTCCCCTCTGAATCTTCATGACCTCACTCTAAACAATACTGGACCCATGATGTGGACGCCTGAAGGCTGCTACCAGCGTGGATTTCGGTGTTCACAGGGCTCTGCTCCCTTGGTTCTGCTTCTCCTTTTCTTATCACAGCACATCCCTAGTTGAGTGTCCAGGGGTTTCAGAGGAGAAAATCCAGGAAGAGGAGTATCTTTAAGCAGTTCTGCTCCATCTGCCGTGATGTTCGGGGTACATGCTCAGAACCCTGTGAAGAAAGACTATTGTGGAGAATTAACATTTCAAAAATTACCCTGAAACATATAGAATACCATGGCTATCCAAAGAAACATGAACATTAAACATGTTAAGCTGAGTGAAGTAAGACAGACACAAAGGAACACAGATTTCATGATTCCTCTAACAGGAAATACCTAGAAAAGGCAAGTGTACTGTGGCCACAGTCATGGCCAGGGCCTGAAGAGAAAATGGAGAACATTGGGGGTGGGGCTCACTGCTGAGGGGACCTGGAGCTTCTGTTAGGAGAGATAGGAAATTTTGGCATTGGGTCATGTTGGTATTTATGTAAACAACATTGATATAGTCTGTTGCACATTTACCACAATAAAAAAATGATAGGTTGGATCAATTCTCGCTCTCTCTCTTTTAATCCAGAAGACTTAGGTAACCCCACAGAGTTTTAATGTCCTGGGAGTTAGGTAATTCTCTTTCTGTTGTGGAGGTCTAATTTTATACCCATTGAGCAGGGAAGATCAAAGTAGGATGGGCAACCTGCTTGGGGTTGAGAAAGGGGAAAAAAATCCAACATTTCAATAAATTATTCATATTGAGTG
>PVJH01000378.1:295328-334899 GCA_004026705.1 Nesogale talazaci
GCCTAGGCCATTGAATCGACTCTACTCACAGTGACTCTGTAGGTTGATGTAGAACTGCCGCACTGGTTGGCTAGGCTGTAACCTTTATGGGAGCAGATTGCCAGGTCTTTCCTCCTTGTAACTGCTGGTGCGTTCATCCACCACCCTTCCATGTAGGAGTCGAGTGCTCAGCCACTGGGCCACCAAGGCTCTTTCACAGAGACCCTTGGAGTCTGAAAGGATCACAGTGACTTCAGGGGAGAGATGGTTTGAGTTGTGGCAATGAGGTGGATGAAACACTCAAGGCAGGAGGGTCGATTGTGAAGCAGTGCACATTTTACATTAACCAAAGAAAACATAAGGGCATAATCAGACAAAACTTATTCCTATTCAAGTGTTCCCAGAAAGTTGATAATGGTAAACCTGTGGGTTAAATATGATGGAAATCAGATTACTCTGGTAAGCAAGTATAATTTCCTACAACAAGCCAGCCCCTTTGCAATCAACAAAAAAATCCCATAGGAGAGAATAGCCACTTTGAGATGGCAAAAGTTAATTTCATGGCTAGTTGAACTCATTACGATTCCTATGCGAAAGTCTCATTCTTCCCAACATGCCTAGTATAGTCATGTGCTGCTTAATGTCTACAGTATACTCTGTAAAATAGGACATTGTATGATATAGATATATACATTGTATGATATATGATATAGATATGATAATTTATGGTGAACACCATAAATTAAATCACGAACAGATTGTATGGAGTCTATGGCCATATCACCCTGAAGTCGCTTGGTCTCATTAGCTTGTATGGGTTTTCCAGCTTTGGGTTGCCAACTGTAAGGTTAGAAGTTCAATTCTACCAACCACTCTGAAACAAACAGATGAGGCTGTCCGCTCCTATCAGGAATTTGTCTTTGAAACTTTTGGAACTGACTCAGTGGCAGTGGGGTGTTTTGTTTCTTTTATTTAAGAACATTCTGTTTCTCTTAAATTGAGGGCTTTCTTTGTTGTTGTTGTTGTTGTTGCTACCCCTACCATTGGTTTTGCTGCATTTGTGAACCTTGATGCCCTTCCAGGTAATATTTTCTTTTTTTTTTCTGGGTAATATTTCAAAAAGTAAATTAAACAGAGATAACAGAAAAAACTCGAGATATGGGTTAGATATTGTTAGCTCTGCGTTGAGCATACATTGTAGTATAGTAAATTTTGATTTGTAAGTAAGTGCAGTTCACATCAAAATAATGAACATATGTAGGCAAGTGACGGGCATTTATTATAACTATCAGTATATATGTATTCTGTTATGTATGCACTTTACTGCTATATGCCTGGCAGTCTAATTGCTGTGTGTGCAGATGTGCTACATGCTGCTGTTGTGTTTGCTGTCTGGCCACATTCACTTTGTCCTGTTCTCCAGTCAGGATTTCTGAACTCTGTATGATTCTTGAGGGACCTCGGGTGTACATGCAGTCACATACTGTCTAAAAGGATGCCTATGGCACTTGGCTATGCTTATTATTTTCTAAGATATCTGAAAATTTTTTTATCTACAGTAAGGTATATGTATATCTATGGATAGGAACTGACTCGATGGTACCTAACTACATATAATAAGCTATCAAGGCTACCTACCTCCATGTATTTTAGTGTCAAAGTTCAATATTTCCCAGTATCTAAAATGTTTCTTTTGGAAACCCATGGATACTGAATTATGCTGTTAACTGAATCAAAATGGGATAAAATATTTGGATTTTATCATTTTCACTTTTCAACAAATGACATCCACCTCCCTCCCCCTTCTCCCCCTCCCTCCCCACCAGACTTCTGGACTTGGAGCTGGAGGCACCATTTGTTGGTTCCAGTGCTGTCAAGATAATCTGCTTGTCTTCTCAATGGCATTGTGTCTTGAAAGATTCCTTTCCGACCAGTCATCCACTCAGCAAACACAATGTAAGCATCCGTGGTATTCTGCCTGTGTGTTTAACAAGTAGGACACTTTCTTTTCCGTTGTCAGTGTATTGTTCCGAGCTTCCCGTGGTAGACCAAGGGTTTGAGGGTAGGCCCTGTATTGTTTTTATCATGGTAACCCTAGCTCCTAGCACATGGTGACTGGTACACGGGTGCCTTTCTAGATGCTTCTAAATAACTGCATTAGGTTGACCCTTGCTAGCCCAGCAAGCAAGGTTTGTCACAGAATAGGTAGAGCAGGCCTTCACAGCCAGCAGAGTAGTAAGTGGACGTGCACTTTATTCCAGAATGTTTCGGAGACAGGAGAGCGAAAAGAATTTTCTATCACCAGAAATCAAGAGGACATAGTTATTAATCTTGTGAGTTAATGATGATCGTGGTTGTAGGCAGGGGGAAAAGTCCTATTGTTAGAAATGCACAGTGAAGTATTTATAGTGACATTCCATAATGTACACGAACTACTTTAAAATACACCTCAAGAGGATGACAACAGATGAAAGAATATGGCAAAAATATTTATTGCTCTATCAAGCTCTATGCATACTCTAGTCTAGATTGACATTTTAAAAATGCAATTTGGCAATATGACAAGTCCTTTCTAATTCAGTTGCTAACTTCACAAGCATCAGTCCCCAAACACCAGAAGCTCCTCTGGAGTTAGAGGGAGCGTTTTACTCCTGTCAGAGTCCCAGTCTTGGAAGTTCACAGGGGTAGTTCTACCCCGAGCCCTGGGGTCACTGTGAGTTTGCGTGGACCCCACAGCACTGAAGTTACTAATAATTTAGAAGTTAATGTGATTGGCTTTAGGTAAATCAACAGTAAATAAATGATATCAAAACTTTAATATCAGTGGGTATAGAAAAACATAGTATAACTGTTTCACAGTAAGTTAATCAAAAGACAGTATTCTAAACGAACTATGGGAAGAAAAGGGAGGAAATCTCTTATTTAGGAATTATTCAGTCACATTTAAGAAAATAAATTTCAAAAGCATGAGACAAAAAACTGTGATCAGTTTATTTCTATTTAGAGAAAATAAATTTTTCTTTACATATCTTCTTGAATGCATGAACATTTCTTATATATTTAAAACCAATGTTTACTGACATAAATATAAATAAATTAGTTAATATTACAAAAGAATATGATGTACAATTTGGCTACGAATATTTCCCTTTGCAAATATAGATTATTTTCTTATGTTAATATAATATCTGGGTACTTTTAAAGACTTACAAAAAGACATGAAGTCACAAAAGACTGCTTTGTTGTAAGGGCAAATTTGCACAGGATCTATTTTACAACTAAAAGTCTTCCTCTGAGTTCCTTATCTGTATTTGTGTAACAAAGGAAGAAACATTCTTCTCTATGCTCCACCCTTGCCAACAACTACCCCAAGAAACTCAACACTCTTGGGTTATTAGCATGCATTTTCTTTAAAGATATATATATATATTTCTTGGTGGGCATCACTGCCTCTGGTGATCGTGGGCGCTACCCTGCCCCACTGGATTTGAACCGCCCAGCTCGCGGGCTGCAGTTCCGCACTCAACCACTTACGCCACCGGGGCTCAGCCCTTCTTTAAAGATATTTTGCCAACACATTTGGATTTGTTTTAAAAGAATAAGGAAAGATGGAAGTGCTTTACACGCAAGAATAATTTATAACGCATTTCAGGGTCTTTGCTCATTTGCTTAGAAGAGACTGTTTCAATTTTTTGTCTGTTTTTAATATCCAATTCATATTTATCATTGGTGTTCAATTCATGGTATTCTAAAAATAATATCCAATTAATGTTTTTCCTTTTTGATTTCTCTTTTAGTTAAAACTTTACGCATCTAGTGCAAATGAATATACCGTGACTTTCACTTTATTCCCCATACGCACATTCTAACCATGAACCAAGCTCTGTACCTCCCTCCACATTTAGGAGACCAGTCGCTCTTCAATCCACAATTCTCTTTTCAAGAGGTTTTGATATATTCAGAATGTGACTTCAGTATAAATTTTTCCCCTTGCTTCGTAGACATTCATGAGGCTTAAAGACAATGATAACATGCAAAACAAAGAGCACAATTGTTCAATCTGTGTCATTTCTCCATAAAGTTTTAAAGAAATTAGAAATAGTCCGTGGACTTGTGTGCACTTTCTTCTTATCTTCTTCTTGGCTATCAGCTAGCCCATCGTAATCAGCGTCAGAAGAAAGAGAATCATCGCTAAAGTTGTCCTCCCTGAAAGTTAAAAAAAAAAGTTAAAATCAAAATAATTTTACATTTACTGATGTTAAAACTTAATTTTCAAGCTACTGTGTGGTAAAGTAATTAATAGGTTAATTTGGGATGCAAATAAAATGCAAGATTAGTGAATTGTAGAGTCTGGACAACTCTTATGTCTGCAGTCATAAGAGTTTAGTAGACATAGCAATACCAATCAAACACCAATTGAGTATCTTAAAATCAATAGTGGCAAAGTTAGAATCAAGATATTTTCAGATTAAAATAAATGAAAGTCGGGCTGAGCCCCGGGGGCGTCGTGGTTGTGCGCGGGACTGCGGCCCACAGGGACGGAGGTTCAAGTCCAGCAGTGGGGCTGGGCCTCCTACTCCCACCACCGAGAGCAGTGATGCCCCCCCTCCAAAAAAAAAAAAAACAGCTCTTTAGGTTGAGCCCTGGTGGCTTAGTGGTAGTTTGCAGGACTGTGACCCACAGGGTTGACAGTTCAAATCCAGCAGCAAGTTTGGGCTTGCTACTCCCCACCAGGGCAGTGATGCCACAAAAAATAAATAAATAAATAAATAAAAATAAAATAAATGAAAGTCCCCTGAAGAAACATATCTTACCCGTGGGTTAGAGAAAAGATTAGTCAAGGAAAGATGGCAGTTGGGGAGTTTCACAAATACTTCCAAGCTAATTGGTGAAATAATTTTGAATTATACAAAACATGTCTTTTAAGAACTACAAACATGAGATAAAAATGGTGCTTAAAGTTTTACATTTCCCAAACACCCAGAACTCAAAAGCCACCAGGCTAAAGGAGAAACAAATGCAGCAATATAGGCCAATCATCTCATGGTACACGTAGTTCTTCAATGAAGGCATTCATATGGAAAGGCCTAGCTAGTGCAGTATTTTATGTCCATTGCCCAGCCCAATATTTATGGAATTGTTAAGCATCCAGTCACTAACACAAACAATGAAAAGTACAAGGTGAGCTGATGAGCATATCCATGAAGAGTCAAAAATCAGTGATGTGTCATGCTAATGAGAGATTCCGGAGATAGTCAGAGAGGCAGAGAAACAGACAATCTTGTCAATAATAGAAGCTAAAACTTCTATTATCCATTTACAATCATAGACAGACCCTCAGCCAACTGCATTGATAGACATTATGCAAACCGCGGAAACGTGATTGTATCAGAACCATATACCTTTTATAATTTACCAAAAAGTCTTACTGTTGAGGCACCACCAGTCAAAGTTAATTGGTGAAAGACAACATTGAGGGCTTTGTGGTTTTCATGTGTATTGTAAGAGCTGAACAGCAGAAAGGGAAGAAATTAAAGTGCATCATTTTAACTTCATCAAAATGTGAAATCAAACATTTTATTGCAGTGCTCATTCCTTTCATAAATGAACATGTGCCATATCAACCCAGTGCATCTCAGAGAAGTAAAAAAAGAAAAGAAAACAAAAGAAAATCCTTCCATAGGCAAATGCAGGGTCACCAGATGAAGGTAATTTCTATTTCCCCTTATCCTGGTAGAGGTCAACATTTTAAATTCGACCCATAGCAAATAAAGATAATCACCAACCAGACACAAAGTTAGCTCTCCCTCTTCACGGCACATACTTAAAAAATAAGTGGAGGGTTTTGCATGTGCAAAAGGTAAGTTCTTCTGTTGAGTTGCATGCACTTTACTGTGAGTCCCAGATTTGAGGAATTATTGAGATTTATCACAAAATCCCAGTATTACTCAAACATAAGATATTCCCTTCCTTCTATTTTCCAGAATTTTTATTGTTAAAAAGATCATGATCAATTTAGTGGAACACAGTCTGTAAGTCTAGAAAGAGCACGTGGGGAAATCAACACATCATCTTCCCATACCAAGACACCAAGCATTGAGCTTGAAAACTCATCCCAGAAGAGTTGAGATGAAGAGTAATTTTGCTGAGGCAGGAAGACCTGCCTGACTCACTTTATATGACTTAAAATTCATAGTTTTTTTCATTTCTTCTTTTTTTTGTCTGGGTTATAAACCACATTCTTAAAAAAAGCTTCAGAAAAGAGCAAGTTATATGTATTTTTACTACACTTTATTTTATAGCACCTAACATAATCTATTGACATTAAGGAATAATGGTAAAAAATTAAGACAACAACAAAAATGGCTGTTTTAATGGTTAAATTCTTTTACTAAAAGATTAAGTCACTAACTGTTTTGGGCATTGACTACTTTAGCTTAAATAGGCTGAAGTAACATTACTAAGTTAAGGAGAGAGATGAATTATCGAGGCTGGAAAGCACATTGCTCACATTATCCAAAGATTTCAAATAGACAATTTAGGAACAGCATGAAAAAAACAACAGTTGTTCTTAAGAAACACATGGGTGGTGGGGGAGTAGACAGACATTAACACAGCTTTGAAATACATTTACATGGACCCTCAATGGGCTTTTCTAGCTTACCAATGCTACAAAGCAGAAGAGGCTTACATTTAAACAATCCTCTTTGTCTATAGTTTAGGCCAAGTATGCCATTTGTAGTAAACAAGTTTGGTGCAGATCAAATCTCTCATAATATAGTTTTTTTCCTGAATGTTGTTTTCTTACCATTGGTGTACTTTCTATGTGTCAAGAAATGCCCTAACCTCTTTGGAAATGACACTTATTTGATCCCCATTACAATCAAGCAGATAACTATATTTTTATTTCAGACATGAGGCAACTGAGGTGCACATAGTTCAGGTGCTTGGTCACAATCAACTTAGGATGCTCACTGGGCAGATAAACTCACTCTCTTCAGGCTTTCGGGGACTAGACACGAACTCTACTCATGTCTTAGTAACACTGAGTAATAAGTAAAACTCAGCAAAGGAACCAATCACATGCAATTTAACACTATGTTAAAGCTTGATATTGCTGAGATTTCTTTGTACTTAGTAGAAAAAGAAAGGGTGACTTGGTAACAACATGTGAAATTTGGTTGTCCAAATGACTTTTCTTTGAAACATGATTAGTGTCTTCGACTATACTTAAAAAAAAAAGTTCCCACGCACAGACACAGCGTGTTTATCCCGGGTGATTACCGACAAAAGGATAGAGATTGCATGTCTAAAACTGCAAAAGGAAAATGGTATTATCTTTTGATAGATCAATGTTTCACTGGAAAGAGGTGAAACTTACTGGAAGATTAAATACACTTAAAGAAAATCACCAGAACTTCTGCTCACCCTGATTTTCCATAGTCCCAGATAACTTTGACTAGAACTAGGATACCAATTACAAAAGCAGCAACCAGTCCTTGAGGGGGAAAAATTTAAAAACATAGTTAATAGAAACACAAGCAACAATATGACAGTGTAATTTCTCAGTGGTAAACATACTGCACATAACACAATTTAAAGAAAAAAAAAACACAGGAGACACAAATGATTTTCTTAAATCACAAGCCTGATAATATTTCAAATAAAGTACTGCAAGGCTCAAATCAACGTTGACAGAGTTGAGAGGATTCTACAGTGTTCCAACTTCACCACGCTCAATTTTAAATGAGTCTATGGCCACTGGATTCTGTAGTTTGATATCTTGAGAATATAGTTTATTCCAACAGTTTCATTTTGCAGAGAGCTAAACTGATTCTCAGAAAGGTGAAGGCCAAGATAGGCCTCTAGTAAGGCTATCAGATGAGCAGACTTGTCTGTCTCAGACCATCCTCACTAGAGCAGGGAAGTTAGCATAAATGTACTTTGCCTCTAGAATGTGCTTTCCAGTGTTCAGCTTATTGAAGAGGAAATTTCATTTAGGAAAATTAGTATCTAATGATAGAATTAAAAGCAATATGTTGCTTTGCATGATCACATTTTTTTCAACACAATTTCTTAAGGCTATGCCTATCACTGCACGATCACTTGAGATCACATTTATTGTTGTTGTTTTAAAGTAATGTGGGTCTTGGTAGGGTTCCAGATGCATTTTTAAATTAAAATAAAATGGATCCTTGGCCTCAGAGGTTATCTGCAAGTCTTGTTTTCAGTTCCTGTGTTGTCTTAACGTGCACTCCGATATACTGATGCATTCAGTCTCACAGAACGTTTGCATGCTGTTTTGTAATCTTCAAGCAGTTATTTCCTACACACACAGTTGTTGTTGTTTTTTTGGGGGGGGCAGTATTTTACCCAACCATTTTCTTAACTGATCCCCGACTGCTCTAGTCATTAGCATAGAAAGACTCTATCCATAAAGCAAACTGGAGCACCTCTAAAATCTTGAAATTCTCTTCCTCTCACCACTTCCCATTCATCTCACCACTGACAAATGCTTCAGAAACACTCCATTTACAATGTATGTGGCAAATGAAGAGAGAAATCCATAATAATCCCAAGAATCTAGAGTCTAGGTTCTAGATACTAGAAGCAAAAGGTTTTTACTAGGATGCTGACCGGCAATGTTAATCATTAAGAAAGTTGATGGAAGGAGATGGTTCAACAGAAACAGGAGAAAAACACAGAAATATGAGAAATAATATTTAACAAGAAGTTAATGAGAATATCATCTCCCAAATAATACTTTAGGTATAAAGGGTATCATGATCCCAAAATCTATGCAGTATCTACAGAAAACCAGCCCAGAAAGGATCCATTTATGCAACTTGAGATAAATTAAATCACGAAATTATAAAGAATATTGTGATTTTGATTTGAATGTTCCTAATCAACAACATAAAGAACTCTTGGGTAAGAAAATTACATAATTTTAGCAACTTTTTTTTTTTAAAGGAAAGGGCATATTTCAGTGACATCCCTACTATGTAAAACACTATGGTATGTGAAACATTGCAAAGCAGTTATTTACTTTCTATCTTATTTTATCACCTCCAACCACTAGCATAGTGCTTGGTAAATTAAGAGGAAGCATTTAATAAATATTTATTAAATTGCATTGAATGATATAGCCCTGCAGATGATAAAACTAAGGCCAAGAAAAGATAAATTAGGGCTGAGCCCTGGTGGCATAGTGGTAGCGCGCGGGACTGCGGCCTACTGGGACGGAGGTTCAATTCCAGCAGTGAAGCTGGGCCTCCTACTCCCACCACGGAGAGCAGTGATGCCCCCCCCCCCAAAAAAAAAGAAAAGATAAATTAAGCAGTTCATTACTAGGGAAAATCTTATTTGTAATGATAGGTTTGTACCATGATTTTAATTGCCTGTGTATTTTTTAATAAAAATACTCAAGGGTTGTCAAACAAAATTTATCCTAGGTGAGTAATATATCCTAACTACAAGAGCTAGTGGTAATCAAATATTTGTCTCCTTTTCAAAACAAAAAATATGGTGACACCTAGAATTAAAAAATGAAAAATCAAGAATTCAAACCAAATTTTGATTAACTTCCAAACGAGATTTTTCTACTATACTGTATTACCACATTGAACATGAACACTCAATGGAGTGATATCACCTTCATATGGTATTGAAAATATCAGAGTTGTTTATTTAAAATGAACAGATATACACACAATACACAAATTTATGGAATTTCTGTGATATTAGAATTTCTTGTAGGGATGATTAGGAAAAAAGAGGCTACAAAGGGGCAAAAATGCAGAAAAGAATTGAGAAACCAACACAGAGCCAACAGAGGAATATACCAATTCATGTACTGACTCATCTTTGTTATCTGACATTTCATATTTACAACAATAATTTAAAAATGCTATCGGACGACTACATGAATTAATGACAACATATGTCTAATAGTAACAAATGATGAAGTGAAATGTGAGAGTCACACTGAGTGTGGTGGTTGAGTTTATGTGCCCACTTGGCTGGGCCATGATTCTCAGCTGTTTGGCTGTTCTGTAATAACGTAAGCTGACATTTAGGTAATGGTGCCACCATCTTCAATCCGATGTGGTCAGCTTCCATTTTTGCATACTGACCTGGTCTTTGGATCAAATTGCTAAGTGAAGAGTATATCTTTAAAATTCACAATACAACCAACGTTTACAAGGCAAAAAAAGAAATTCTGATGGTCACCCGGCATTGATGTTGCTGACACAGAGGGACTCCACGCACAGGAGGATGAAGCACTGCCGGATCCTGCACCCTCTCCACAGTCTTCACTGAATTTGAGTCCCATTGTTGCACCATTGTGCCAGTTCATCTCCTGAAGATTTTCTTTTTTTTTTTTTCACTCCCACATACAAAGAGGCAACGATAAACACAATAGCTTGGGTAGGTGTATCTTAGTCCTCAAAGTGTTATCTTTGTTTTTTAACAACGGAACGAGGTCTTCTGCAGTGGATTTACCCAGTGCACTGCTTCTTCTTCTCTCTCTCTTTTTTTTTAAGTCTCCCCAGTGCACTGCCTCCTGCTTGCTTTATTCAAGGATGTTGGTCATAGATGCCAATAAAATAAATCCTTATCATGTAAATCATTTATCCATTTGTCATATTGCTTACCGATTCAGTTGTGAAGACGTTGAGGTGTCAATCATAATGAAGGCTATAGTCTTTGATTTTCATCAGCAAATCATCCAAGTCCTCTTCACTTTCCACAAGCTAGGTTGTGTCTTCTCCATACTGCAGGTTGTTAATAAATCTGCTTCTAATCTTTTAAAGTCGACAACAAGTAGGACACAGAGCTCCTTGGGGGGTTGGAGCAACAGCAGTCTAGCTGAGAGCAACTACCAAGAGGCGGAAATAGTGCAAGTGTGATGGTGGGTCAGGAGGAAAGTAAAAGGGAACAGGAAATAATGTAGAAAACAAAGCTATAGACTGAGGTCTAAGCATAGGTGGATAGATATGTAAATACATTAATTCATAAAAATAGAGGTGTTGGCCTATGTACCTCTATTTACATGGCAAGACACTGAGGTAGTGGATGGACTTCAGATCTCTTCTCATGTCCTCTCCCCATACAAGAACACTTTGTTCTAACAAACTGACATTCTGTGATGCTCACTATCGTGGCACAATCGCTGAAGACAAAATGGGTGCATAAACAAATATGAAGAAGAAGGCAGGTGGTACCCAGCTATTAAAATATATATTGTCTCAGGTCTTAAAAGCTTCAACAAGTGACCATGTAGCAGAGAAGCAACAAGGACACATGGAAGCAGCACACCAGCTGGAGCAATCACGAGATTACCACTGGGATCAGGTAACAGACAGCAGAAGATACATAAAAAATACATTGTTGAGAATGAGGAGGGGAGTCAGAACAGAGACCCAAAGCCCATCTTTGGACAATGGGACATCCCCCATAAAGAGGTCACAGGAAAGGGATGACTCAACTAAGGTACTGATGAAACACAAAATATTCCCCTGGTTCCTTGAGGCTTCCTCACCCCTCACTATCATGACCCCAGTGCTGCCTCTCACTGTGGACTAGACTGGAGCATAGACACAGGTACAGATAAGAGATAAGAACTCACAGCACAAGGAATCCACAAATAGGAATAGCTATACTAGAAGGATATGGGAAAGGTGGGGAGAGGAGAGGAGCAAGGGGGAACCAATTGCAATGATTGACACATAAACCACACACCCCATCCAGGGGGAAGAACAACAGAAATCATGGGGGAAAGGAGACAACAGTCAGTATGGGATAGGAAAATAATAATAATTTATCAAGGTCGGCGGGGGGGTGGTGGTGGAGAGGAGCTGATACCAAGGACTCAAAATAGATGTCTAAAGAATGATGGCAACATATGTATGAATCTGTGTCTTGATACAATTGATGTATGGATCATTTTAAGCGTCGTAAGAGGCTCCAATAAAATGACATTTCAATAAAAAAATATAAACCTGCTTCCAATCTTGGGGCCACATTCTTCTTTAGATAGTCTGGTCTCCTGGGTTTATTTGCTCAGCGTACAGATTGAATACGTGGGAAAGGGCACAACCCTTAGGCACACTTTTCCTGCTTTTAAACCATGCAGTGTTTCCTTTGTTTTGTTCAAACGACTGCCTTTTGGTTTGTGTACACAGGTTCCACATAACACAACTAAGTGCTCTGGATTTCTCATTCATTGTAATCTTATCCTTAATTTGTTATGATCTACATCAACAAATGCTCCACTGAAATTTGTCTACCATGGGCAAAGCTTCTGGTATTTGAAATGCCGGTGGCACAGAATCCGAACAAAAAGCAAACCACAGGGCCTCCTACTCCCACTACCAGGGGACAGTGATGCCCCCCTCCCCCCCAAAAAAAACCAAAAAAAAAAAACCCAAAGCAAAAACAAACTAACAAACAAAAAAGCAAACCACGGTACCACAAATTGACAGGTCAATGATGACTCTCTCTTAGCAGAGTTAAGAAAAAAAGTCAATCACTTCCCGAGATCGAATATCAACTACGTTGTTTACTTACATTGCAATGCAATAAATAAATATATCTCATACTTATCTTTAATGTGAAATGACTTAATTCAAAGAACAATTTAAGAAATAAAGATAATTTTAATTTATATGATAAAAGTATAAGAAAAATCCCAAATGTTGCCATTGTGTATTGTTTAATAGGAATGGGATTGAACATAATCCCATTCATATTAAATATAATCAACCATCCAGAAGATTTCTAGAAAACTAGAGCATGCCCTTCAAGATTTTCACGGGTAAACTTTCATTGAATGATATTGAATACACGAGAAAAACTGCCTCTCTTCAACTCATCACTTTTATGAACATTACACCAAGATCTGCATTTAGAACATGTTTATTCTGGTCTGAAAAGTAGATTAACTTCTGGAATGTTGCAAGATAAATAATTTAGGTGTGATTCATTCAAAATATAAAGCAGATAACAAGATAGATAATAATAATGACATTTTTTTAGTCTTATTGTCCCATTCATGCAAAAGATCACTGTGTTAGCTTAAAATAACAATCTAAATATATACATTTAAAACTTAAATTCGACTTATGTGCTATTGAACTGTACACATAACTGATATATTGCCTTTTTTGGTACGCCAACTTCGCTGTAACTGCTGCTGAACCAACATTTTCCTTACTATCTTCTTGAGAAGTCTATTAACTTTGCAGATAATGCGCAATCATCAAATAACGTGAGTATGGGGGAAACAGAGAGAAGGCCTGGAGCAAATGCAACACGTGGTTAGAGCAGTTGCGTAGGCATAACACTGCTTCAACTAACTGAGCATGGAGAACACACACACACCAATTCTCTCTAGCTGACTCCCGCTCATGGGGACCCCGCGATGTGGCAGAACGGAGCTGTGCGCCTTAGGGTTTTCAGCAGCAGAGTTTTGGAAAGTAGATTGTCAGATCTTCCTTTTGAGAGGAGCTCCTGGAGTGACACGAGTCCCTAACCTGTTGATGAGCAGCTGAGCTCAGTAACAGTTTGCACCACTCACACACTCTCTCCTTCCCTCCCATGGAGTCCAGGCTCACTCACAGTGACCCCCGGGGACAGGGTAGAACTGCCCCTGCCGGTTTCTGAGGCTGTAACTCTTTGCAGGAACAGCAAACCTCACCTTTCTCCTTCAGAGCAGCTGGTGTTTCTGAACTGCTGACTTTGTGACTAGTGGCTCAATGGATACCCATTGTGCCATCAGGACTCCCTTTGCACACACCTTCCCCCACCCAGTAGTCCCTCGCACCCTCCAGAGACTACTCTTAAATCACTGAAAGGGAAAGAAAAGGCAAGAAGATACAATCGAAGGTAGCACCTTCGCCTTGTTTGAAATTGGACAGAATTCCAGAAATGATTATGATTAACCATAGGATCTGAGGGTAGAAACTACATGCATAACTGCTTCCATCATGTAGTTTCTCAGCACCTAAAATTGCCATCCAGAGAATGAGCACGCAGTAATACTTGATTGACTCGAATGATCTGAAGTTGTCCAAAAGTTACCTTGGCACAAGAACATGGCTGAGAGTACTTAGGAACATACCATATACTTAGTGGCTTCCATAGAACATGTTGAAATGCATTTACCCATTTTTTCTTCGGTACCCATAAACACCTCATTTTAATAGTACTCCTAAGACAGTTAAAAGACAATATTCTTTTCCAGGAATATGGATTGTACATCCCACAAAGATGGCATTTTCTTTTAGCTGCTGGAGAGTCAAACTTACCGGATGCAAGGATTATAGCACCTGAAGAAGAAAAAGAATGACAAAAATTAAAAGTTTAAGAAGGTACTGATTTGAAGCAACTCAATAGAAATATCCACAAACAATACTTGAATGTTCCAAAGTCACTCATGTTTTCATAACTAAAAGACATACTTAAAAATCAATTTCTGATAACATTATTAATCTAACCAATCAATATACATACCAATGCCTTCATCTGTTTAAAAGAATCAACACTATACACACAAAACATGACAAAGAATGTCTGGCAATTAAAACCAATTCCACCTTAATTTGGTTACATGATTTGAGGTCAGAAGTTTGAAAATGTAAATAATAAAGAACAATGGATCCAAACCTATTATAAAGAAGGCTACTAAAAACTAAATCTTCATAGCACTTTTTTACTTATACCTTTTAATAACTGTGAGTGAGATGGTCCAAAAATAAATATAAAATAAATTTACAATAAGCAATCTGCTCGTGTTATGAATACATTTACCCCAAGTATAATAGGTAATAAATATTACACAGAAGAAGAGATTTCGGCTCTGGAACCAATTTGTGATGTACTATGTTATGTTAGGTGCCCTGCTGATGTTCTCGCTAACCGCTGGTTTGCTAACCATGAAGTCAGTGATTCAGATCCACCAGTCTGCTCCTGTACGAGTTGATAGTCTCAGAAAACCTGAGAGGCAGACCGACTCTATCCTAAAGGACCGCAGTGGGTCAGAAACAACTGAATGGCAATGCGTTCGTGTGGTTAGAGGTATTGTAGGTGAATGGCATCGATTAATCTGTAGTTCCTCATCTATATGTAAAACCCAGACCAGACTCACTGCCATGGAGTGATGCTATAGGGCAGCGGAGGACTAGTCTTTACAGGAGGAGGAAGCCCCTGTTTCACCTGAGGAATGGCTGGTGGTTTGGAATTGGTGACCTCATAAGCCAGGAAGGAGTCTAAAATGACTTACCTTGCAAGGCTGTGGTAAGACTCAAAAGAAAAACGCCAAACTTACTGCCATTAAGTCAGTGTTGACTCAAGCAGCACCCTGTGGGTTTCTGAGACTACCTGGCTGAGGAAACAGAAAGTCCAGGCTTTTTCCCTTGGAGATGCCAGTGGTTTTCAACCACGGGCCGTGTGAATCGCAGCCCAGTGTGACACCATGAGAATAGCCGGTTGTAAGTCAAGAATTGGAGAATTGAGTTGTGCGGTACACACACATTACACGCACAATAGTGGGATTTAATTTTTTTCATTAAAGCTAAAATCAATGGTATATCACATTGTTTCCGGAAAGAATAGATTATACATTAAACAGAAAATTGATCACCTCTCTTAGTAATATTTTATTATAGCAATTTCCCCCTTAGACTGTTTAAATTTGTTGAATGATCTTGTGTGCTTTAAAAAAAGTTGGCAAATTAGCTCTGCAATAATATATTTTGCAATATATTTATAAAAATAAAATAACATTATTTCTCTTTAAAGAATAGAAGAAACAATGGACTTGAGTGTTTTCAACCTAAAAATTGTGGACTGCAGAAATGTCATGAAAATTTTAAAAGTCAATAAGGAAATGAATATTTAATCAGACAAAAATTAAAGAACTAAGTCTAAAATGCCTTAACACAAGTAACCTACAGTCTACATGCTAAGCAAAGAACAGAAAAACTAAAATGAGAAAATGAAATCTGTAATATTCCTGTAAACTATAAAAAATAGACAATATTTTCTATGATTTATAGATACATATATATAGTATAAGAATGAAAATTAGAAGAAGGAAACACATGAACCTCATGACAGTAATAGGAAACACAGGTGTGGAGAAATGGACCTCGGGGATATTGGCAATAATATTTCTAATGTTTCTTAAAACCACATTGGTAATAGCAAAACAGGTTTTAGTATAACAATTATGAAAGCTGAACACACTATTTTTTAAAAAAACAAATAACCATGATTTGAAGGCATAGGAGAGTAACCTAAAAGAGATAGTATTGAATACAGGACATGAAAGTAAAGCTGTAAGGAGAGATGGATGCTTGTATCTGAGGGCATTTCCTAGGTTATGTATTGGGAAGCAGAAAAAAACAAAAAACAAAACAAAAAAACAGCCCTATTGGCATTCAGGCCTGACAGAGCTTCTGGGGAAACAAACAAAAAACCCCAAACCCCTCATTATCATGGAATCAATTTCAATGCAGAGTAGCCTTATAGGACAAAGTAGACCTGCCTCTGGGTATTTCCAAAACTGTAGCTCTTTACAGGAATAGAAAGCCTGATTCTTATCCGAAAAAAAAGTCTATAAAAACTGCACAGGTAAGTTGTGAGATCAAATTCACCTTTCCTGTTGGTGTGAAGCAGCATTTATTAATAAAATGCATCATTCAACAGCTATTCCAGAAGAATACAAAACGTATACTACAGCTTTCACACAACACTGTCATTTAAAAGGCTTTTGTAAGAATATGAACTGCTGGAAGGAATCTCTGTGTTTTGAAGAGTTAGTGGACATGGCGGAGATCCTTTACTCAATAACTTAGTTGCTCAAAGAATGGATTGGTCAACAAACCAGGCCCCGGCATATAGCACATTTGGTTCTTTGAGGGGATTTCACAGAATCCGACGACTCTTTACATTTACTTTAAAAACAAAAAGAGACTTCACCATCCTTAATTTAGTATTGGTATTTTTTTTTTTGGGGGGGGCACAACTTTTGTCTATATGACTTTCTGGTAAAAATACTTTTAAAAGATTTGCCTTGGCACTACCTGATCTGCCACCAAGAAAAGTAAAACACATTAGAATGCAAAACACAAACTTGGTTACACAATACATCAGAGACTAATGTAATTTTGCTTTGTTGGTCAAATTCACCTTTCTGTCAAGATGACACCATTGTCCATTCTATTCAAACTCAGGAAATCTGAACAGTGCCGACTGACCTGAAGAATGAAGGGTTCCTTTTCCTTTAGATGTGTGTGTTGCTTGAAAGTGAGTAGTTGCTCTTGGGACAGCTATAACCCGTGTAGCTGTAGCAGGGGCAGAGGTTTGTGTAGTCTTGAGCCTTTTAGTCACTGGGGCATGTGGAGCAGTGAGTTTTTGTTTTGTTGGAAGAGTCTGTGTAACTGAAACGTTTTCTGTGGAGGATCGTTGCGTTGTTGGTGTGGTCTGTGCTACAGAAGCAGCATTTGCCGTGATGGGTTTCTGGAATGCTGATGAGGTCTCTGTAGGTAGAGCATTTGTTACTGGGGATTTGGGTGCTTTTGCTGGCACCTGTGTGGCTGAAACACTTGCCGAGGTAGGTTTCTGAGCAGTTAGTGGGGGATCTGCAGCAGGAAGTTTTGCAGATGTGGGTTTCTGAGAAGTTAGTGGGGGGTCTGCAGGTGGAAGTTTTCCAGAGGTGGGTTTCTGAGCAGTCAGTGGGGGGTCGACAGGTGAAAGTTTTGCTGAGGTAGGTTTTTGAATAGTCAGTGAGGGGTCTGTAGGTGTCAGCTTTGTGGAGGTGGGTTTCAGAGCACTCAATGGGGGGTCCACAGGTGGGAGCGTTGCAGAGGTAGGTTTCTGAGCAGGTAGTGAAGGGTCCGCAACAGGAAGTTTTGGGGAGGTAGGTTTTTGAGAAGGTAGTGGGGGTTCTGCAGCAGGAAGTTTTGCAGAGGTCGGTGTCTGAGCAGTCAGTGGAGGGTCCGCAGGTGGAATTTTTCCAGAGGTAGGTTTTTGAGAAGGTAGTGGGGGGTCTGCAGGTGGAAGTTTTGTGGAGGTGGGTTTTGGAGAAGGTAGTGGAGGGTCCGCAGGTGGAAGTTTTGTGATGGTGGGTTTCAGAGCAGTTCGTGGGGAGTCTGTAGCAGGAAGTTTTGTGGAGGTAGGTTTTGGAGAAGGTAGTGAGGGGTCTGCAGGTGGAAGTTTTGCGGAGGTGGGTTTTGGAGAAGGTAGTGGAGGGTCTGCAGGTGGAAGTTTTGTGGAGGTGGGTTTTGGAGAAGGTAGTGGAGGGTCTGCAGGTGGAAGTTTTGTGGAGGTGGGTTTTGGAGAAGGTAGTGGAGGGTCTGCAGGTGGAAGTTTTGCGGAGGTGGGTTTTGGAGAAGGTAGTGGAGGGTCCATAGGTGGAAGCTTTGTGGAGGTAGGTTTTTGAGAAGGTAGTGGGGGGTCTGCAGGTGGAAGTTTTGTGAAGGTGGGTTTTGGAGAAGGTAGTGGGGTGTCTGCAAGTGGAAGTTTTGTGAAGGTGGGTTTTGGAGAAGGTAGTGGGATGTCTGCAAGTGGAAGTTTTGTGGAGGTGGGTTTCGAAGCAGTTCGTGGAGGGTCCACAGGTGGAAGTTTTGTGGAGGTGGGTTTTTGAGAAGATAGTGGGGGCTCTGCAGGTGGAAGTTTTGCGGAGGTGGGTTTCAGAGCAGATAATCGGGGTTCTACTGCTGGCGGATTTGCAGAGGTGGCGTTTTGAGTGGTTAGTGAGAGATCTGCCAATGGGAAATTTGCTGCGGTGAGTTTCTGAGCAGTTAGAGTTAGAGGGGGAGCTGCCGCTCGAAAATTTGCTGCGATGGGTTTCTGAGCAGTTAGAGTTAGAGGGGGAGCTGCCGCTCGAAATTTTGCTGCGGTGGGTTTCTGAGCAGCTGGTGTAGGAACTTTCACGGAGGTGATTTTCTCAGGAGTTGGTGGAACCTTTGTACCTGAAACTTTTGCTGTTGTGGGCTTTGGAGTAGTCGGTGGGGGCTGTCTTGTTGTAGTACCACGTTTCTGAGGTGCTATTGCAGGCCAGAAATCAACGCGTTCTGTGGAGGAAAAATGAATATTAAGGTAAAACATTAGGTAACTACTACTGGACAAATGAAGACTGCTAAGCTAACTACTTGCTCTCTGGATTTTTTCTCTCTCTCTCCCCACAAAGACCTGACAGTGATTTTTAGGACACTTAAGTCTTATGATGTGTTTCAAAGAAGACTAATGTGCTATGAAAATTCTATCTATAGCCAACTACAGCAGACTTAGGCCAATACAGTATTGAAGTGCTGACGTTGCAATCTGTTAAGCAAAGGAGGCAAAAGTCCAAGTAATTTCAATCCCTGAGACACCCTGGACCACTATTCTTACTTCCTCTCCCACACTGCCTCCTCCTTACATTGATGCTGTAAACCAAGACCATAGAACACAACCACTGGTCCAGGGTTTCACAAAGTAAACATTTTCCAATGTTTCAGGAATTTTGGATAGTTTCTTGGATGTCTCAGGATAGTGGTGGGAGTTTGGAAATGTTTCATGTCTATGTTGTTTTCTTTCTAAATGCACGTACATTTGATACAACCATCACACTGCTAGAAACGACTGTGCAAAATATACTTCTACATAGAAGGAATGACCTATGTACAAAAATATCTACGGTGTGCATCCTTTATAATGAAAAAACACCCCCAAACCTAAATCCATTAATAGACTCCTGATGAAATAAATGATATAGCCATGCCACTGTTCTTAAGAAACAAACATGCTATGTATGTTGAAGGAAACAGAAGGATGTGTAAACAGTGACTCCATTTGAGAGGTGCTTTTTTTCTCCTTTCATCTGTGTCACCACAGCCTGCTCCCATTAGAAATTTCTAGTTAGGGAAACAATCTAGAAGGTTGCTACGCATGAGAATTGGCTGGATGGGGTGTGTGTTTGTGTATATTCATAAAATTTTCCATGTACTCTTTGACATTTATATATGTGTGTGTTTCTATATATGTATCCACAGACATACCAATAACTCAAGCACACTGCCACCAAGTTGATTCTGCTCATAGAAACCCCATATAAGGGTTGCCCAAACTGTACGTCTTTATGGAGTAGATAATCTCATCTTTCTGCGAAGGACTAACTGGTAGGTTTGAATCGGAGACTGTGTGGTAAGTAACCCAACACTTATCCCACAGAGCCACCAGGGCTCCGCGTATTGTGTTCATGTCAGCGTGTGCGCTCTGCATCCATTTTCTTCTTTTGCATCAGTTGTAGACCCATCTAAGAATGCGATGAAAAAATAGTGCCTCTCTGAGGATGCAACTTTTTTTTTGAAAATCAACTTTTATGTGCACTATTTTACATGAATTCTCAAGACATTCACAGAATTTTTGCAGCCCATGCTAAGATCTACTGATAAGAACTCCTGCTTATCAAAACAGTAAGAAAAATATAAAAAAAACAAAGAGAAAAAGAAACAAATATCAATATACTAACTGATCACCTCTGCACTTGGGTGGAAAATCACTCCATTTTCCTTGGTTATCTTTTGCAATACAATGAATCGTGTCCTCCCCTTCCATGAGGAAGTCTTCATCACACTCGTATGTTACAGTTTGTCCATATAAATAACGGTTCTGCTTCTGGATAATTTTTCCATGGTTAATTTTGAGTGGTTCTGGGCAAAATATGTCTTTAAAAAAAGATGTCAATAGGTTTTCAATAAATAAAATTGGCAATGTAATTTATAAAAAAGAGTAAACCATACCAAATACTTTTTTCTTATCTTTAAAAATGACTGTTATTTTCAAAGTTAACATTACCATCAGAGATATTTATAAACACCTGGTAAATATCCAGCATTTGAAACCAGGAAGGCCAACGACTAACTCACACCACCACCAAGTCTCCGAAGAGGTAGTGCATATAAAAAGTTGTTTAAACTCCCCACACCCCCCTCCAAAAAATAACAAAACAAAACTGTAGATCCATCAGTGGCAGTAAAGAAAAGCTTCCAGGTATATGTATGGATTGTGATAAGAGCTGTAAAAGTCCCCAATAAAAGAAAACAGTTTTTAATCTAAGAAAGAAAAAGGAAAGTTTCCAGGTTGACTCCTCCAAAGCAGACTTCTGATGAGGAAAAGATTGCCAAGAAACGACTTCCAAAGAGCATTTCCGAGCAGCCTAAGAAGTGATGGGAGAACAGGAAAGAGCCCGAGGTTCATGAAAGCCTGCACTTTGGGCGGATTGGATGCAAAGTATGAGGGCAAGAGGTGTACGTGAGGAAGTGGTAGACCACGACCACCTGGACATTCTCCTCAGGAGTTAGAACTATAGTCAGGAGACTATAGTGAACTTGAAGGGAGAAGAGACATGCCGTGCTTGTGTGTCAGATAGAGAGTCCGGGTGAATCTGAGAGTGAGAATAGAGGCAGGAGACTATGGTCATCCTGCCATGCTTGAAGCCAGGTCATTGGAACGCCTCACCAGAGTCCACTCTTTCAAGGGTCATGATCTGAGCATCTTCTGCCTCTGCTTCTCCTCACCCAGTGGGCGGCCTTGAGGGCTGAGAGGATATGAGAGTCTGTGCTCCTCCATTCTAACTCTTGCTCCTGAAACTATCAGCCAGAATGCCCTGTACCTAAACCCAGAATTGCCATGATGGCAAGAGGTTGTCCTCCGGGTTGTCTGCATGGGGTCCAGCCTTAAGCACTTGACTACTTGCTACAATCCTGGCAGTTCTTACCACCCCAGAAACACCTCAGAGACACACCTGGCTGTCTACTGCTGAAAGGTCCCATCCTTGACAACACAATGGAGCACTTGTACTCTGCACACGTGTTGCTGCCATGAGTCAGACTTGACCTGTGAGCAGCTACCAACAACCACACATCTCTACTCAGATGCCTCAGGGCATTATTCCCACTGCAGATCTACACCCATGAGGATGTGTTCTATTGGAGTGTGCATGCCTATAAATTCAAAGGACAATAGAGTGGGAATAAGATTCAATGCGTTTATGTATAAGCTGAACTGTCTAGCTAAGTGCACCAGAGAGCAGCCCCTTATAGTGTGGGGAGCAGGGGGCTATTTGAGATTAAGTCAGGGACCTCCATCTAGGCTCTGACCTTGGGCCCTGGTAATGTTAAGGCTACTAATCCTGCCTGCAATGATCCAGATGGGAGATAACAACTCATATTAGAGACCATACAGATGAAGGGAAGATCCAGGGTTAGAGTAGCACATTAAGGAAGTATTGCAAAATAATCTAATGATAAGATTAGACGCAGGGAATGGGAGTAGTCTCAGTTGATGAGGGTGTCAGATCTCAGCCAATCTGTGCTATGGATGAATTCCAGATTGTCAGGAACTGAGATTACATGTAAATAAGAAAACACTGAGAAATAGGGAAACAGGACCTTCTGATGAGCCCATTCCAATAATGAGACTTAATTCAGAGTGATCAAGAATTAACTTTTGATATAGACTAACGAGACGTCTTAAGTAAGCCTGGTGTTCTTTCTTGCTCAATAGAAGCTAACAGAAATGGATATCAAAGTATCCTCGTGCATTGACAGGCCAGGGATCTGTACAGAAAGCACAAATTGTTTAATATTTGATGTCCCATGAAATCGTTTCTGCTGTTGCCAGAACAAAAAAGTAAGCGTTGTGGACAAGGAAAACTAGAGCATAAAGGGAGCAGGAGAAATCCAAGTGGAGAGCCTGGCTGTTAACAGGAAGATAGCAGGTGGACCTTCCAGTGGTGATCGGCTTCTATCAACATGATCCTCTAGGAAATCCCCCAGGCGTGTGGACTGTCACATGGGTGACTATGAGTCACAGTCAACTCAATGGCACCAAAGAGCATCTGGAGATAACGTAGGAATTTGTAGTCCTAATTGGAGACCCTGAGGTTGCTTAGAAAAGAATTGTCTTCTGCAGGCAGAGGTTGGTGGTTGCTGAGATGAAGGGAACACAAGAAACGAAAGAGTCAGAGGAAAAGATGGACACTGGGAGATTCACCATCAGCTCAAGTATATACAGTCTAGATAGGTGTCCAGCCCTGGGCAAGCAAAAGGAGAGTGCCAACCGACTCCCGGGTAGTCACTGTTGTGTGAAAAGCAAGCACACCCTGCTTCCAGGCTTCTTCCTTCGCTGGTGTCATTGGGTCCTCTGAGAAGCAGATGGAAAATAGTGCCTCCTTCCTCCCCCCACCCCGCCAATGCAACTTTCATATCAAATAGTTTACACTCATTCTCCAATGTTCCTAGAATCTGTGCAACCTATGTATAGACCTATTGGTAAGAATCCCTGCTTATAGTAAAAAAAATAAAGTAAGAATGCCAATATAATTACCTTTGCACTGAGGCAGAGCACTCCATTGCCCTTGGTCATCTTTTTCAGTACATTGAATGGAGTCTTTTCCCTTCAGGGAGTAGCCTTCATCACACTGGTATGTTACAGATTGTCCATAATTATAACGATCCTGTTTGTTCCCTAAAGCTTTTCCATTGTCAAGAGGAGGTGGTTCTGGACAAAATATTTCTTCAAAAAAATTTCAATATATTTTCAATACATAAAAGTGGCAAAGTAGCTTATAAATAAGACTAAAACATATTGAACAATTAATCCATTGATTATTTTGAAAACTGGCATTAACCCCAGACATGCTTATAAATGCCTCCTAAATACTACACATTTAGAGTTTGGAATGTGAAAAGTTGTGTAACCTGACTACTAACCTTAATGCTAATTCAAAGAAACAATAATATTAGAACATATATTTAATATAGACTGGGTCTTTTGATCCTGTCAAGAGTGACGGTCTCAGAAGCCCACCGGGGCAGTTCTACACTGCCCTAGCTGGTTGCTATCTGTCAGGTTAACTGGATAGCAGGACAATTGTTGTTGTTGAGTACATAGAGAGAGGTGTCTCATGTTCCCCATAGCAGTGACATTCAGAGAAGACTTGAGAAAGTATGTTTAAGTCTCTTAAACTTGTTATCTGGTCTACAGTGTCAATCCCCTGACTCCTAGTCACTCCATATGAGCATATAAAACTCCCCCACAGGTTTTATTTGGCTGTGATATTTAAGGAAGGGATTGGAAGACCTTCCTCCTTTGGAGTCACTGAGCGGGTTTGAACAGACAGCCTTTCAGTTAGCAGTCAAAATCATTGCAATATCACAAAACATTGAGTTATGTAGATTTGGGGGGGGTTCTCTATAATGTAGAACAATTGCGAAAGTGACTCAAGGCAAGATGGTGCTTCGTTCAGTTGTGCATGGGCTTGCTACGTGTTGCACTTGACTTGTACCTAACAACAACACACTGTCTAGTCCATTGGACAGACAAGAGCCTTCATAGCATAGATTATGAATGAGGCTACAGCCATAAGTTCAGCTGATCGGACTTAACAGCCTCAGAAACCCAAGAGGGCAGTTTTACTCTGTCCTATAGAGTTAGGAGTATTGATCAACGCCAGGCACCAGGTTTGGTTTTGGTAGTCTAAGTGTGTAACAGGACAATGGAAGACCTTTGGAATGCTGTGAGAATTATCAGACTGACACAGGGACACAGATCAAAGTCTGTGTGAAGTGGTTGCACAGAGCAAACACAAAACCAGCACTGTGGGGTGTGCCCCAATTCATAACCACCCAGCGGGACAGAGCAGCACTGCCCCAGAAGGAACCTGAGACCGCAGGAGGGTGCACAGGACCTGACATCGAGGTGCCAATGAACAGCTCGTAGGTGTGAGCTTCTGTCTTTGTGGTTAACAGTTCTATGCTGCATCTACTATAGCACCAGAGCCCCATAGTGAGCACGGGTTTTTGGAATAAAGGATGCTGATAGGCTTGATTGACACAGGGTTGCCATAAGCCTTCAATTTGTGAAAATAGAAAGACAGGAAAATGCATTCTCTGTGAAGCATAATAAAGGCAAAATAAAACATAGTATATACATCACCTAAAAGTCAGTTCAGTTGTTTTGTGAGTACATTATAAAATTGAAAAACTCAGTGCCCTTCAGTCATTTCCGATTTACTTGCCATATCAAATGCATAATACATACCTAGAATTTCAGAAATAAGCACCACCCCATTGAGGTGATCCCTACTCACAGAGACCGTGTGAATTCAAATGACAAGAGAATAGGGTTAAGAGTAGCAGGACGAATGTGCAAGCTGGGTCGTCTACTTACCTGTCATGTACAAGCTGTGTTGTCTACTTACCTGTTCTGGAAAGGGGCCTCTCACAGAGTGGGGAGGAGGAGGCTATTTGAGAAGGGGTGTAAACCTCCATTTATGCTCTTAGGCTGTTATGTCTGGCCCTGACTACTACCATCCAGATGAGAGATGAAAACTATTGGACGTCATAGAGATGAATGGTTAATTCAAATTTGAGAAGTACATTAAGGGAATACAGCAAAATTATTTAGCTGCAGGGATACAAAAGATTCATCTCTGTTGAAGAGAGGTTATCTCTGTGGATAGTCAATATGTGGCATGGATGAATTCCAGGTGATCAGATTCCTGAAAATCTATTTAAATAAGAAAACACCGAGAAATAGGGAAACAGGAACTTCTGGTGGGCCAGTTCCAGTACTGAGTGTTCATTCATACATGAACGAGTATTAGTATCTTTGCTTGATATATAAGTAAAGGTAACTGTTATATGTGCCTCCTGTTCTTTCTCACTCCAACAAGAGTTAGCAAACGTGGGTATCAATGTATCCTCATGTGTTTCTTGGCAAGAGATGTGCACAACTATTAACTGTTTTAAATTTCCTGTTCCACAGAATCCTGTCTGTCTTGCTAAAAACAGAAGAGTAAATGACGTGGGGAATGAAAAACGAGGACCTACAGGAACCTGGAGAAGCTCCACTGGTATTGCAGATTGGCTGCTAACAGAAGGGTCCGCAGCTTGAAGCTCCCAATTGCGACTGCTTCCCTGAAGGTGATATCCCAGGAAAACCTGTGGGCACTTGTACTCTGTCTCTTGGGTGCCTTTGAGTCACAATCAACTCAATGGCACCTAATGACAGCGCGATAGAAAGGAGGGAGAGTTGGAGATCCTGAGGTGGCTTAGGAAAGGAGCTTCTCCTACAGGTTGCAGAGGCTGGTGGTCATATTAGAGAAATAAAAAAGTGTTTTTTTTTAAGCAATCCTATTGCTAAAGCCAAATGTGCATAAGCAAATGTGGTGAAGAAAGCTGATGGTGCCTGACTATCAAAGGATAGAGTATCTGGAGTCTTAAAGGGTTGAAGGTAAATAAGCGGCCATCTGCTGCATGCCTTTTGTGTTTCGTCCTGGTCTGTAGACTATTGGACATACCCTTACAGAGGGGTTCCAAGGAGGAGATGAGCCACTCAGGATGCAATATAGCACCAACAAAACATACATCTTTCCTCTAGTTATTCCGTGCTTCCTGCCCCCGCCCCCACTATCGTGATTCCAATTCTACCTTACAAATTCAGCTAGACCAGAGTATGTACAGTGGTACATAAAAGAGCTCACAACACAGGGAATTCAGGACAGATAAACGCCTCAACCCTAATGAGAGTAATAATACCAGGATAGGGGTAAGGTGGAGGGATAAAGGAACCGATCAAAATGATGGGCATATAACCTCCTCCCAGGGGGAGAGACAACAGAAAAGTAGGTGAATGGAGACAGCAGTTGATGTAAGACATGAAGGAAAAAAACGATAAATTATCAAGAATTCAGGAGAGAAGAAAGGTGAGGGACAGCAAAAAAAAATATTTTGTCATTCAACTATGTCTTACATCAAAATATGGACAGCTGGGCCGTCTCCATGAGTTCAAGCTACTCGAAGTCTAGACCCATATCCAGACTCCTCAAGTAAATACAAAGGGAAGGTGGGTCTGTCATAGAAAAGCTATTCTGTATGCAACTATATCCTTGGCTTCCATAGCGCTGTGAAATCCATGGCAGCGTGTGCTTGTGAAAAGCAAGCACCCCTGCATCCAGGGCTTTTCCTTGGCAGCAGTCAGAGACCTTTCTGAGAATGCAAAGAGAAATAGGCTCCCCCAAATGTAACTTTCATGTGCAATACTTTACACTTATTCTCAGATGTTCACAGAATTTATGTGCCCGGGTTTAGACCTGATGGTAAGAACCTCTGCTTATCAAGAAGTAAAACTAGAAGGTCAATATACTAAAGGATCACCTTTGCATCTAGGTGGAGCGCTCCATTGTCCTTGGTGATTTTTTTCGATACATTGAATAGAGCTGCTTCCCAACATGGTGAAGTTTTCATTGCACTGGTATGTTACAGATTTTCCATATGTATAATTATCCTGGTTCTTTATAATTTTTCCATTGTCAATATAGGGTGGCTTGGGACAAATTATTTCTTAAAAGAAAATGTCAAGAACTTTTCAACAAATAAACCTGGCAGTTCATAAATAAGTAATATTAAAGCATATTGGCTACTTTATTATTTTTAATAATCAATTATATTTTTAACATTAGCATTACCACAAAGGATGCTTATAAAAATGTGTATTAAGTATTTAGCATTTGGAGCTGGGAATGTGCAAAGTGGTGGAAGTGTAATACTCAACTGCAACCAGTTCACAGAAATAATATTACATTGCTATATATATTAGAATATGGATTTACAATGGGATAAAGACAGGGCTTTCTATTCCTGTCAACAGTTCATCTCAGAAACCCACAGGGGCGGGTCTACTATGTCCTCCAGGGCTGCTGTGACTCAGTACCAACTGGCTGGCAGTGATTTTGGTTGTTGCTGTTGAGTATCTTCAATGCGGTTTTACATGTTACACATAGCGGGGACATTCAGAGAAGACTTGGGAAAGTAAAGGAAACTTGAGCTTCAACTCAAATGTCCCCTTGTTACTGTCGTTGGGTGCTGCAGAATCAAGTGTCTGATGCATAGCAATTCAATGTGGCTGTGTAAGAGTCCCCCACAGGGCTTTCTTGGCTTCAGTCTCTAAGGACGTAGATCAGCGGCCTTTCTCCTCCAGAGTGGATGTTTGAATCACTCACATTTCATTTAGCAGTCTACTGCGTAACTGGTTTCTTCTAGAGGCCACCAATAAAACCAAACTCACTTTCATTGTCTGTATGCTCACTCAGAGGGACCCTACAAATGTTTTCAGGGCAGAAGTCTTTATAGGAGCAGACAGCTCCCTTTTTCTCCTGGAGAGAGGCTGGTGGCTTTGAATGGCTCACCTTTCAGTTATCAGCCCAGTGTCTCGGGCCGATGGCAAGCCCAGGGCTTCAGAGTGCTCAAAAGGGCACTTGCTTCATTCCAGGGGGAAAACATACCTAACAAAAGGAACTGGAATTCAGGTGGCACACTTGGGAGATATGAATTGAACACTGTTTATATAGGAGGGAATCTTGAATGTCAATGTAACAAAGTACACATTTTTACTTCTAGGATAAAAATAATTAAATATATACTGACTAACAGAGTTTTATATTCAATGCAAAGACTACTGAGAAGCCTAATGTGTAAACTAAAACAAGTAGAACTGTCCCAGTTATCTAGTAAATTAAGGGTTCTCTTTGGTAGTTGCTCTAATTAAAAAAAAGTCAGTAGTTCCATGTTCTCTTGAGCTATAATATTGTCTTAGTTTGTATTTTTGGCAGAAAGGAATTATCACATCAATACAACATGTTAAATATATGCTATGTTATACCATATGCACATAGATACTGAAAAGACACTGCGTGAGTGTATCAATTCTCTTGATTAATAAGCTTTAAGAGCAAAGCAAGAACAAAACTAATCTGCTTTCTAACGAGTGAAGGTATGTAGTTACATAGGCACACCACAGAGATATTGCAGATTTCGGGTTCAAACCATTGCAATAAAGCAAATAGTGAAATAGAGTTGGGTTTTTTTTTTTGAGTATTTATGCTATAGAATAATTGTGGGATGTTCAGGAGCTGGTGGTGTTCTATTCTGTTGTAAGTTGGGTCACTGTGATTTGGAATCAATTTGCTCCTAACAGCCATATCCTGTGTCTTTGGGGCAGGCAAAAGTCTTGGTAGAATAGTAGATTAGGAGGGAGGTTGGCAGCACAAGGTCAACTGTTGAGATGTCGGAGCCACTGTATGTGGGAAAGAGGAGACTGTGGGCTTCAGTAACGATTCAGAGCCTCAGAAACCCAAAGGACCAGTTCTTCTCTATCCTCTTGTATCACTATGAGTGTGGATCAAATCCATAGTTGTGAGCTTGGCTTTGGGGTTTCAGTAGTCTAAGAAGTTTGAAATAGGATAAGGAAAACCTCTGAAATGCTGTGAGAATGATCAGACTGTGACACAGAGACAAAGACCATTCACAAAAATCCGTTGCTATGGCTCATATTCCAACCCACAGCTATTCTGCAGGACAGAGCAGAATTGCTCTGCAGGGGATCCGAGCTGCAGAAGTGTCTTTAGGCCCAGACAGTTTCTTCAGTTACCCAAGGAGCAGCACATGAGTTCCAGCCTAGGGCCAGTGGTTAGCATCCTACGTTTAACCTACTAAGGCACGAGGGCCCCTTACTAAGAAAAGGTTTTTGGGGAAAAAGAATGTTGATAAGCTTGATTGACATAGAGTTGCCACCAATCTTCAATTTATAAAAAATGCAATTTTGTGAAGAACAATAAAACAAAGTATGCCGGTATAACCCTTCTGTAAAGATCAATTTAATTATTTTCTGACTACTTCCATAAACGAAAATAGTGCATGGTGATGGAGTCACTTTTGACTCATAGTGATGCCGTACAAGGTCTAAAACATACTCATAATTTTATAACTATGCACACACACATCTCTCAAGTTGATTCTTATTCAAAGAGACCCTCTACGGAGTTCTCAAGTAAATCTTTCTGGGAGCAGGCAGCCTCATATTTCCCCCATGAAGCAGCTGGTTTGCTCTGGGTTTCAGGTGCTAACCACTAGCTTAGCAGCTGGACACCTAACTCACCACTCATTCCAAGGCAACCCAAAGGCTGTGTGCAGAGAAGAAAGAAAAGCAGCTAATCCATCAGGACAGTCAAGGAAGGCTTCCAGGATGACTGCTCCAACACAAGTTGGAGGAAAAGATTGATGAGAAGATTGATTGATGATTGCCAAGAAAAGACATGCCCGAAGACCATGTCCTATCAGAGACCTCAGCCTAAGAAAGAATGGGAGAACGGGAAACAGCCTGAGGTTCATGAAAGTCTGCACTTTGTACTGATAGAATGCAAAGTATGAGGGCAAGAGGTGTACATGAGGAAATGGTAGACCATGACCACCTGGACATTCTCCTCAGGAGTTAGAACTATAGTCAGGAGACTATAGTGAACTTGAAGAGGGAAGAGACATGCCGTGCTTGTGTGTCAGATAGAGAGTCCGGGTGAATCTGAGAGTGAGAATAGAGGCAGGAGATTATGGTCATCCTGCCATGCTGGAAGCCAGGTCATTGGAACGCCTCACCAGAGTCCACTCTTTCAAGGGTCATGATCTGAGCATCTTTTGCCTCTGCTTCTCCTCACCCAGTGGGCGGCCTTGAGGGCTGAGAGGATATGAGAGTCTGTGCTCCTCCATTCTAACTCTTGCTCCTGAAACTATCAGCCAGAATGCCCTGTGCCTAAACCCAGAATCGCCATGATGGCAAGAGGTTGTCCTCCGGGTTGTCTGCATGGGGTCCAGCCTTAAGCACTTGACTACTAGCTACAATCCTGGCAGTTCTCACCACCCCAGAGACACCTCAGAGACACACCTGGCTGTCTACTGCTGAAAGGTCCCATCCTTGAGAACACGACGGAGCACTTGTACTCTGCACATGTGTTGCTGCCATGAGTCAGACTTGACCTGTGAGCAGCTACCAACAACCACACATCTCTACTCAGATGCCTGAGTGGGTGCCATCCCATGACATCTATAACCTTGAGAGTTGGTTATACTACAACGCACATACCTCTAAATCCAAAGGACAAGAGAGTGGGGAAAAGATCCCTGGTATTGATGTGCAACCTGGGTTGTCCACCGAACTGCTCCAGAGAGTAGGCCCTCATAGTGTGGGTTGGAGGGGGCTAGTTGAGAAGGGCTGGGTGTATAGGTCAGTGATCTCTATCAAATCTCTTACTCTGGGCCTGAAAGTGTTAAGGCCAACCTGACTGCAATCATCCAGGTGAGAGAAGGCATCTCCTATTAGAGACCATACAGATGAAGGGTAGGTCCAGGTATGAGGAGCATATTCACAAAGTACAGCAAAATAATCTCCTGAGCAGATGTAGGGAATGAGAAGAGTCTCGGTGGAAGAGAGGGGTCTCCAGTGACAGCAAATATGTGGCATGGATGAATTCCAGATCATGGGCTACTTGAAAAGACATTTAAATAAAACAACACTGAAAAAATGAGGAGACAGAACCTTCTGATGAGCCAGTTCTAATAATGAGGCTTAATTCAGACCAAACACATATTACCTTCCTTTGATATAATTCTTGAGTGTGATTTTTGTTCTTTCTCACTCCATCATGAGCTTATGAACAAGGATATGGATGTATCCTCATGTATCTCTAGGCAAAAGATATGCCCACCGCTAATTGTTTGAAATGCTATGCTCCGCAAAATGTTTTCTGCTGTTGCCAAAACAGAATAGTAACTTGAGTGGACAATAAAGACTAGAGCCTAAAGGAAGTTGGAGAAGCCATTAAGAGTGTGGCTGCTAATAGAAGGGTCGGCAATGTGAATGCCCCAGGACTGATCTACTCCCATCAAGATTATATCCTAGAAAATTCCATCATCGGTCACATGGTCACTTTGCGTCACAATCAACTCATTGGTCCCTAACAGCAAGGAGAGATAGTCGGATTTCATAGGGATAGGTGAAGACCCAGGGGTTGCTTAGGAAAGGACTTTCACCTATGAGATGCAGAAGCTGATGTTTGCCAAACAGGAGAGAGGAGTTAGATGTCAGAGGAAAATATGGATGTTAGGATATTCACCATCAACTCAAGGGACCTAAAGCCTAGAAAGATGCCCAGAACTTGGCAGGAGAAAAGAGAAGTTGGGCTTGTAAGGAAAAAGCTCTTCAGTGTTCAACTGCATCCTCGGCATCCACAGTCTTGTGAAATTCAAGACAGCATGTGTTTGTGAATAATATTGAACTTCAGATTAGGAGACTTCTTGTCCAGACTTTGTGACATGTGGTGCATAGCAGAAAAAGAAAAGGGGCATCTCCTCCTGCCATCTTTCCTTTTACTTTAATACTTCGTACAGCATCCCCTCCTGGATGACAGTAATGGAAAAGATGCTGAATCGAATTTTAAACAGTGATAGTGAGGAGAACAAGAACGGGTAGATGCAGGCGGTAGAGGGCAGTGCACAAGGTAGGTGTGACAGGAACAAGGCCCTTGACAGCCAGGGCCTCTCTTCACTTGTCTTCTTACCAGTTGACTGCTCACACTTCCTATCACAGAGTGTCAGTCACTAAGCCCTTGTTCCGCACAGGCACACCTCAGAGAGACTGCTGCCTCCGCTCTGCCCCACAGGGAGGACAACAAAGCCAGTCGCAGGATTCCCAGACCGCCCACCACCCCCGGGTTCCCAATGTATATAGACGCTATGTTCACACTCCACTAGTCCACTAAGTGTGCAAAAGGATGTAAGAATGACTAAAATGGGACAGGACAGAAAGTGAGCACATGAGGATGGGAAACTGGCGTCTGATTTGCCCACCAGAGTCTCCACAAAGCTTCCATGTGGATAAAAACCCAGCATCCGACTCCGCAACAACACAGAAAGTCGAAGTGACACCAACCAACTTGTAGCTAAAGCAGGGCGCAATAAACTGAAGAAAGCCTACACCTGACACTTTCTGTTGTAAATAACAACCCAAATTTCAACTAAGTAATGACTCTGGCCTGTGACCTGTGAGTCGCTACCCCTTGGGGAGTGCAATGACCCTTTCACAGGGGTCAGCAGGTTTATGACAGCAAAATTCATGACTATAACAAAATTACAGTTATGAAATAGCAATGAAAATAATTTTTCCATTGGGGGGGGGCATGGTACCACAACATGAGGAGCTGTATTAAAGGGTCAAGGCATTAGGAAGGTTGAGAATCACTGCAATGGGGGTTTCAGAAGTATTTGAAGAAGTGCAAGTTCATTTTAGAAAGAAGGATGGCAGAAAGAAAGCATGCTGTGAGTATTATCTTACTCCCAATTTTTTCTTACTCTCAATTAGGCCTGGGTCTCTAATGAACATGGATTTCACTTGGTATATCCATTTATGTGATTTCTGGGTTCCTTTCTCCCATTGAACAAGTGAGACACTCAAGTGCAGAAACCATATTTTTTTTCTTCATTTTGCAGTCTTACTCCTTTAATAAGAAAAGTATCATACTTTAAAGCACTCCCAAACAATTATCTCAGATAACCAGTACAACCCTAAAGGGAGGCAAGAAAGCAACATTGATCTTTGGAAAAGTGATCGGCATGAAGTCAACACGCCTGTATGAATGTCTTCTCTTACTGCTGGTTTTGAGTTAGAAAGTCAAGTCATATAGACTGGCTTAGTCATAGGAGTTTTCACCCATAAGATTTTGAGACATCTCTCTTACTTGACTGTTAGAAGGAATGGTTAGATATCAAATGACCCATGCAGAAGGTTTGGATCACCCTGACAGCTAAACAATGCTGGTACTTCACTAACAACTACTCCATAACTTAGTGGAAACAATCATGTTGAAAGGCATTGGATGATCCGAAATGAGCCGAAAACAATTGTCGTTCACTTTGTCGCTCTACACCCCAAGCACTTGGATTTGGTTGTCAGTCTTACCTTTGCACTCGGGCAGTGGGTCTCTCCATGCAACATCCGACTCCGCAACAACACAGAAAGTCGAAGTGACACCAACCAACTTGTAGCTAAAGCAGGGGAGGAACAAGAGGGGGACATGTACACATTGTCTTCAGGTCTTCAGCATATCCCTTTAAAATACTGCTCACCAGTAAAGACCAAACAATAGTTAACAAGTGGTCATGTGGTAGAGACATTTTTTAAAATTGCACGTACAAGGGTTCAAACGTGTCTGTAGCATATGAAATAGCTTGATATTTGCATCAGGCACATGTGTCCGTAACATACTTGTATGTGAAGAGTTTTATATTGCATTTTTTATATTTCTGAGTTCTGATCAGTTAATACAGCTTGACACAGTTTATATTTTAAAAGTTCAAAGCCATCTCCATGTTCTATATTAACAACTCAAATTTGCGTGTCTATCACAGGAGATAAATAACTATCTCTCTATATAAATATATACCTATACCTGTCACACAAACTACAACCTAATTTATCAATGGTAAATGAGAAAATGAATGTAAATTTCTCAGCAGTGTCTGAAACATGGTTAGTGTTTAAGGAATTCCTCTCCCAAGTTAGAAAATTTATAAAATACTTCAGTTGAGAGTGATATAACATACCATGGGTACATTAATTTAACTCAGAGTATTTTTGTAGTTGTGTAATAGTACTGTATATTATATAGGAAAAATTATATAATTTTATATTAAAAAGCTCATAAGTAAATTTTTTAGTAAACATAAAGATTGATTTCTGGTATAAAACTGAAAGATTGTAATTTCTATAAGTATCGTCAGCAGATAATGTTACTTCTTTTTCTTTTGCTAGTTACTAAACATTTGAAATTTTATAATGGAGTCATGTATGTAGTAAAATCTAAGAATATAGAGAATTTGGTGGTATAATAAACCTTTTTATATGTGATGGACTTTTTATTGTCCCTATCCTCTTCTTAAAACATGTTTTTTTTTCCTCCCTTAAGAGATAAATTTGAATGAGTTTGTGTGTGTGTGTGTGTGTGTGTGTGTGTGTGGTATCACTGCCCTTTTGAAAGTAGGAAGCCCAGCCTTGCTCCTGGAGAGCTGCTGCTGGATTTGAACTGTCAAACCTTGTGGGCCACAGCCCGCACACAACCACTCTGCCAACAGGGCTCAGCCTTGGATGAGTTTTTGATCTAGGATATTTGAAGAGAGGAATGGCTGTAGTTCCTGCAAACTTGAAAGCACCGACTGTGTTACATGGTAACTTCCTTAAAAATAGGGCATTAAGTATGCTTCAACTTACCCTATGTCACATGAAAAGAAGATTTCTGAGCCAAAAAAGATGTCAGATATATTGACATGTCCATGCTTTATGGTCCCAGGTTCAGGGCATTTTTTCCCTAAAACAGAACATAAGAACATTTTTCACATTAAGTTATAAGGCAAATCAATGTGCACATTGACCATTTGAGCCACCAGTCTTTTTTATGTTGACATTTCTTCATTCTGCTTTCACGTCAGAATGTATCGAGTGTCCATGTTGGTAGACATGCAGAAAGGCAAGCGAATCCTTGAAACATTACACCTTTTTGTCCTGGAAAGGCAACACTTTCAGTTTATATGCTTATCTCATTTTAAAGCAGCAGTTCTCAACCTGTGGGTCGCGATCCCTTTGGGGGCCAAAAAACCCTTTCACAGAGGTTGTGCAGTTCATAACATTAGCAAAATTACAGTGATGAAGTTGCAACGAAAATAACTTTATGGTTGGGGTTGAACACAACCTGAGGAACTGTATGAAAGGGTCGCGGAATTAGAGAACAGCTGTAGCAAATCCATTGCTATCATGCCCATTCTGCCGCATAGCAACCCTGTTTCCAAGACGCAACTTTTCAGGTGGCAGACGGCCCCATCTTTCCTCTGCAGAGCAGCTGGAGGGCTTGGAATACAGACCTTTCAGTTGGGCGAGGAAGGCTTAAGCACTGTGCCGCCCGGGTAATCTTCGGCTAATTAAGAGTGAAACCTGTGAGTTAGTGACCATTCCTGGCACACGCCTACTTTGATCCAATGACTCTGTTAGAATGCTTCTAAACAGTAACATGTATACATTGGGTTGCAGCAGGAGGAGGAAAGAGAGACAACGCCCGACAGCCCTCTTTAAAGAATACACTTTAAAGTCATACTCACTTTTACAGGTTTTAAGAAATGTGGACCATGTGGCATTGGGAAGGCAAGTTATTGTTCCGGGGATAGACGTGTTACGTTCAAAACCTGCCCGACAATCATATTCTACAGTGAAACCCAGGGGGAAATTAGAATATTTCATGAAACGCTGTTGGAGGGTTGCAATACGTAAAATAGGTGGAGGGTTACAGCCGTCTAAAAAACAAGAGTGAAAGTGACATCAGAAAACAGTCTGCCCTCGTTTTAAAATCTACATTTAGTTATCTCATCCTTAGGTCACCCGCTTTTCTGTATTTGCATATACATCTTTAGTGTTGACCTAAGTATGCCAACAATATTCACATACATACTAGTCACTAGAGGTCTGTGATGTAGGTGAGGTATAGATGCAACAATTCCCAACCAAATGTCACAATCCCTAACATAACACAGCTGACGTACATATCTACCTGGGTATACTTTGGAATCAACTCTATGGAGTGAGTGTTTGGCTACTCTCTGCCAGAAGTCTGACACACAATAAACGGATAGTTCCCTTGCCCTGCGCTAAGCAATCGCACAGCAAGACGTGATTCAGGGATAGAAATGAACAGTCTTTTCAGCCACTGAGACGAAGACCCTGAACAACAACAATAGTAATAATAAGCCAAACCCACTGCCATCTAGTCCACTCTGACTCACAGTGACATGATAAGACAGAGTCGAACTGGTCCCTGGGGGTTTCGGAGGCTGGAATCTCTATGGGGGCACAGAGTTCCATCTCTCTCCTGAGGAGAAGGTAGTGGCCTGGGAGAGCTGCCTATTACTTAGCAGCCTGCTATGTAGCCGCTATGCCACCAAGGCTGAGAAACATTTTACAGAATCCATTATATACTATTAAGAATGGTAAAACCGTTTGCAGAATTCAATTCATACTAGTAAATACCAACTCTGTAAAATGTCCACAAAATGTTTTATAAATATCAACTCATTTAATCTCCACAATTCCTTATGAGGAGAGGGTCAGATAGGGATTGATAGTGTCTGCAAAAGTATTTACAAACTATTAAAAGCTGAATAAATGTGAAATTACAAAGGCATAGGCTCGTGTAAAGGGCATTGATTTGGTCATCTACAGACCCAAGCTAAAACTCTTGCTCTTCCAGGGAGAAGCAAATGATCTTGACAAAGTGATTTAACTTCTGAGGCCCTGGTTCCTCTACTGCAAAATGGGCATCAGAGTCTCTGATAATCAGAGTCCCGGTGATCTTTGAAGGATCAAATGCAGTATTATATGTGGAAGAGTCAAAAACTATAAAACCTGGTACACAGGCAGAGGCTTTATACAATTCAGCCTACTGCATTTTCATCATGAACATGTCAAAAGAAAAAATAATAAAAAATTAAATGACTACGTATAAACCTCCGAAGAATGGATCTTTGAGCTCAAACTCAACTGTAAGCCTTAACCTAAGAGCAATCCACTCTTACAATGTGTCCGCATTCAAGGCTTACTTTCATGAAGGGGTCACTGGAGAAATGGCTGCTATAGCAAAGGGTGGTGAAGAGTCATATAGTGCACAGCCATCAGAAAGAATAAGATCTGGGGTCTAGAAAGCTTCTTTTAAAAGAAGCAGCCACCTAAGTGAGGGGACTACTGAGCCCAGACAAAAAGCATCAACCTGTGTGATCTAAGGATTGTAACCAACACAGTCCAAATCAGAGGAGGGAAATTTATAAGAGTTTAAATTCTGAGCATCTAATTTACAGAAGATTATGGATGACAGCAAAGGCTGAAAACCCATTTGCAGAGTTCACACAGAAAATAAGCCTCCCTTGAACACCCTTGGTTCATGATCCAGGGATGCAAAAAGCTCCGCCCTTGGACAGAATACATCACAAAGTGAATTATTATAGATATAGTTAACTTAAAATTTGACATCTTATCATTAATCCCCTTTGAACCATCCATTTGTTTTATTTTTATTATTTTCTGCTTTTTTTTGAATTGAAAAAAGATGGGGTGACCCACTATCACTGAACAAGTTTTATAGAATATATTAAATGAAAACCAAGTATGCCTTTTTCCTAAAACACAACAAAATCTCACATTTTAAAAAGTGAATGACTATTTCATGCATGGTTTCAAGTTGCTCAAAGGCAGGGATGGAATCTTAACTTATATGGTGCTAGGCTTTGAAGCAAACGGGAAGCGTGTTTTACTACACTTGATCTTAGCCAAAAGATCGAGAAAAGTGATAGGGGAGTGTGTTTTAAAATGACACCACAGAGTTTTGATTGGTGGGTCCTACTTTACAAAACGCAACTTAAGCAAGCAAAATCACCTTTGCCATGTGTCCCAAGGGAATTGCCAAGTATATTCATATATAATTTACTCCCTTAGCAATACCCATTGTTTGTTTTCTCCATCAGCCTGTTCAGGAGCTACGGTGTTGGGGGGGGGGGGGTGGCGCGGGTAGAGAGAAATTCTTAATGAAGAAGCAGTACTTACTCCGGAAAGCAATGCCTTCAATTAGCTGGAGTGTGAAGTGCCAACAAGGTGTGCCCTGGGGCCTAATGATGCTAGAAAACTATCAATTACCAGTCACTCTGATGAGATATAAAAATAACCTTTACAAGCTACTTCCATCCTCATAACTTTAAAAAACAGAAATCAAGAACCTACGGTTACAGAACTCCGAAATTGGTGACCACTGATGGTTGTCAAGGCAGATCACCGAATCTGTGTTGTCAGGGATTTTAAAAAAGCCCCTTTTACATGTGTAGCTTACTATCGTTTTCACAGGAAAACTTTCAAGACCTTCCAAAATTGGCTGGGCATTAGGTACATCTGGGGGAGGCCCGCAGTCACCTAGAGAGGAGAGAACAAAATAAAACAAAACAAAAAACAGAACTGAATGAAAGACCATGTTTCAATCCATAGCAACATTCATTTCCAAGATGAAAAAGGAAGAGCGAAGCAAGCAGGGAGCAATCCATCTGGGCTGAATGGACTCTCTAAGAACTTGGTAGACCTCAGCATAGTTCATTGACTGGAGACTAAAATAAGTCCAGAGCAAATTCTTGTTTCCTCCCCTTCGTTATGTGAAACAGTGAAGAGGGGGCCGAGCCCCGGTGGCGTAGTGGTTGTGCGCGGGACTGCGGCCCACTGGGATGGAGGTTCAATTCCGGCTCCCAGGAGCAAAGGCTGGGCCTCCTACTCCCACCACCTGAGGGCAGTGATGCTTAAAGAAAAAAAGAAAAGAAAAAGTGAAGAGGGAATGGGATGGATGGAGGGTCTACATAGACAAGGCTGTCAAACTTGCAGAAAGCCAGGCTTCAAAAAGTTAAGCCTCAAAAGTCACATTCGTAGGAGGAGAGCACTAAGCGTGGGGTTAGCGCTGGAATTCTGCTTACTACTGAGTTCTACATTTCCAGGTTAGTGGAGCCCCTGTAGCCTGGCAAGGTTATAAAGTAGAGCCTTAGGAATCCTCTGTATTTCCAGCATTTCCTCTTGGTTTTCCCAGGTTCAGCTCCTCCCTCCCCAAACTTTCCTGATGCTCTAAGTCTCAACCCCAAAGTCTTAA